>JAGVSQ010000729.1:0-35270 GCA_022683975.1 Rhyacophila evoluta
ATATTTTCAACTGATGGTGCTTGATGGAAATTGATTTTAAATAATTCAGAACATAATATTCATTTTGCATTTGTAAAACAAATCCATAAAGATTTTTGTCCACTCAGTCAATGTTATACATAATTATTATTTAATTTACAAACTCATATTTTAAGCTATTGATTTTCGAGGGTGCTACATACAATAAATTCTTATTTAGCACTCGCTTTAAATTTACCTTCATAGAAATTCCTCTGAACATTTTGCCCGAATCCAGGTATGCTTCTTAATACAGTTAAATTTATGCGTACGGGAATGCTACACAGTGCGTATCCGTAAGAGTGGGAGACGGAAACGTGGTGAGTGAAGGTCCAAACGGGAAAATTATTTCTTCATTTTCAATTTGAAAACCCAAAAACTAAACCCAGTCTGATAGCGTCTTTTGCGACTCTTTTGTATACCGTAACGAACCAAAATTGATACAACCATTCGAGCATTATGACTTTAACAATCTATTGACGCTACCATGTAGATACTTTCTGAGATAATATAATGAAGAATATAAATTAGTCACTTAACGATCAAGAGAAAAGATAAAAGGAATTGTAAATTATGAACTCCTCCACAAATATAAATAAATTTAACCTTTGCAATGTTGACATAATTAATATCTTTGGCAAACTATTTTTGCTGTATGCATAAATATGATTTTAATTAGTCAGGTCTAAATCGTGGCCCAATTTAAGATTTTCCAATTTATTTCTGACTAACAAATTAAAAATCCAAAAACGGATTTTCACGATTTTACAATTTTGCTGGAATGTTGGATCTGTCCCTCCAAATTTACAAATGGAGCTTATGGATTAACAATCAAGCATTGAGATGAAAGAAATGTTCAAAAAGAATAAAACATATAAATTGTATCAGAAATATATTCTTTAAATAAAATATGCAAAATTAAGGCAGCGCATATCACAACAAAATGTTTTTTTATTTTACTAAAAACTCAACTGAGATGCGCGACATCTATTTACCAGCCGATATTTTAAAAATATCAATTAATAAAACTAATAGAATATTTATATTTAAGTCGTTTATTTATTTTTAATATGAAAAACGTCAAACTATTATTAATTATAAAATATTTATATGTGTGGCCCATCAAATAATTTCAGTTGGATACCCCTGATATAAATGAAGGCATCGGCAGATTATTATAATATCTAAAAAAACTAGTTGTCAGCCACAACACTCGTGCACCTAAATATAATACATACTTCTGCAGCTACGGGACTCGAACACCCGACCTTTGAATTGCCGTCTCATTATTTCGATAGAATTTATATTTACTGTGGATTCATTGCAAGCTTGAATTAGTTATCGTCGGTCATAGTCATTTGAACTAAATAATGAACGAAAATGTTATGGGGGTGTTTTAATATTGTTGTTATTTACAATAATTAATAACGTTATTTTATTATTTCAATATGGTGTTAACAATTCATTGAATATGTTCGTTGTCAGGTTTTCTAAAGGAATATTCCGTGCCGTGTGAATAATCATAAACTAAAGTCACCTTTCGAAATCGTTTTAGACATTATCTCACCTGCGTACTTCACTAGCGCATTCTATGCAGAAATATATTAAAGAGGCGATAGTGGAAAATTTATTTCATGCTTAAACGAAGACTTTCGTAATTTTATGTCCACCGTATTTTGCAGTGACTTCCGTTGTATTTAATATTTTTGAACCGAAAAATATTCGACGCCCCAGAATTTCCATATTATTTAACAAAATAATTTAAGTCATAAAAAGTTATTCACGTAAATCTTCAGCCGTCTCTCAGTATATTGTATAATTGTTCATTTTATTTTTAGATGTTTAAAAAAATATATAACTTATCGGAATAAACCACAAAAAATAAATACATCGAAGTCAAATACTTTTCGTTAAAAATCGAGGTCTGTCAACCATCATAATTTAATCGTATAAATTCAAAATTCTATTGCATTCACTTACCGATAAAAAATACTGCTTAATTACATGGGTACAGTGGAAAATAAATAATTATATAAATAAGGTAAAAGTGTTAATTTGAATCAACTGAGTCGATAGCCATCTGTAACTATGAAAATTCCAAATAATTATAAAATTTATAATAAGTGAACCTAATATTTAATATAATGAAGGCAAATCTAACTGCAAAGGCCCCACGCGGTGTCACTGAGTTTCCGTCGTTTTTCCTGTTCTCCGATGACACACCAGTAAATGCTTGATAATGGAGTCTTCCGCACAGAGTTAATCTCACTCAATATTTAATAAACATGTGTAAACATACAATTACGCGATTTAAATGTATCTCTAGTAGATTACTAATACTAAAAACATTTCAAACAATCAGTTTAAATTACTTTTATTTTATTTAGTTGAATAAAGTTTGTACACAAGATATCGATGTTTGAATTATACTTCCGTTAAAAATCATTTATCCGGTGCAGGACCAAAATCTCTAAACGACTCTTTCATTGTTCATGTATTTATTATATTTATATGTTTCAGCAAAAATTTTGACTTTACAAGATGGGTCTGTATCCAAAATGATCATTTTTGTGACATTTGACTTATCTCCTGCCATTATTAATTATTGATGAAGATAGTAATATTTTCAGATCACTTTAGCATAATAAAGTGGTATTTGACCGAGCATTGACTTTGAACAAAACTTCATGAAAATTTACGTTTCAATCTTTCATCAACACAAACGCTTTTCATAAAGAAGCATTTATGTTTATAACACTTATTCATACGAGTGTAACCGGTCAATATTATTCAAATAAAAATGTATCTATAGTTTTATAATAACAATTAACGCTACACCGAAAACGAAAAAAATATACGTTCAGGTTATGTTAAACAAAACTTCCGTCTCATTAGATACGTACAAGTAATACAAAAAAGTTAATTCTATAGTTGTTTTATTTTCCTTTGACTAAAAGGCAGATATTCCAACGATATTCAAAGAAAGAGTAATTTTCCCTCGACTTGAGTTCAAATAAAATGAGGTGCTAAAGCAAAAAGTTTTTTTTTAAATCTTTTTTATATTTTGACAAAATCAGATATGAGTAGTGGGCGCTACATGCAAAGTGTCTGTCGCAAAGATAAATTGTCGGTCTGACGGATTAACAAAAAAGGGAGCAAGAGAAAAAACGAGATTTTTTTTAGTTGCCTACTAACTCTGTTTGAAGTTTTTAACAAAGTTTGAATCTTTGACTCGGTATTCATGAAGCAAAATGGAGTGCAGAAACACTTGGCATTACATTGTTAAATTCTTTTTTAACGATTTCCACGCAGACTGTATTTAGTTATAGAGAAAAAAATGCATCATACATGAGCAATAATCTGATTTTTACTTTATTTTTAGAATATCTTCATTAAAATTATTGCGGGATGGGTTCATAGAATAATTGTGAAGAAGAAAAATCATGCTCCATGCATATAATAGACACATGTCCATTTTATACACACACTTACGGAATCCCGAAACTGTTAATTATTTATTATTATACGACGGGTTTTTTAAACAGCCATCAAGGCGATAAAGTATGTGCGATCGACTTAGACTTCCTACAAAATCTGTTGACGAAAGACGAGCGAACAATACATTATTACAATACATATAATATTATTATATCCAAAATAAACTGAGTGATTTTCTAATTCAAGTATGTCACAATGAAAAATTTAATGAGTGCGATTTGAGGTCGACGCCGCACTTTCATCTCTCGATTTCGTTCGGGGAAGAAATAATCGGATTTATATTGGCAATGTGACCAGCCGCCTGCGACTCTCTCTCGGGGGAAGCAAACTAACGATGTCATCTTGATACGGTGATCTCTCTGTGTGATGCAGTGATTGGAATATCGTTCAAATTTCATCGCGAAAAAATGTTTAAAAAAGTAAATCATATTTTTTTTTCTATCACTATTAAGTAAGAATGTGCAAAATATATTTATTTATAAAATAAACATTACATAACATCAAATCGATATAACCTTAGTACGTTCAGGAACGCCAAGTATAAGAAAATAGGGTGGCGTATATTTTTATACCCGAACTGAATTGAATACTCTGAAATTTTGTACAAACTTCCAGTCTCCTAACACGCTATCCAAACTAATTTCAAATGAAGAATTTCTCTGTCAAGTAAAATATAAAATATGTTCAAGGGAAATAGGCTGAGATAAAATAATGTTTTACGTTTGAATTAATTTTATTTAGCATATTACGGTATAATTTACTTAATTTTTATTAGTTAAATAATTCCGTATAATGCGTTTCAAAAGGAAAGTATAATCCGTTCCTTTGATAAATTTTAACAACATATAATGATATGTGACGTAAGCTTAGCATTTTAATATTACTTCAATTTCTATGTGAAACACTTAAAATTCACATATGAAGTAAGCGATCTCAGGTAGTTATTATAGAGACACATTACTCACTCATTCAGCAAAATGCGCATTCATTTATAATTTGCAGTCTGCGTCCGCCATACATTTTCTCCTGAATGTCAGTTAAAACGATTCCTTCAAATCGGCTTTATGTGAAAGTACATTTCATTTCCTGATGCAAATTTAAAGCAACATCGCAAAATGGTCAGTGTCTAACGTCTTGAATGATGGAATATTGCAACTGCTTCACGACATCAAATCTGTGTCTATATATTACACGTGTTTTATAACGATACTAGTTGATCTTATAGAGATATTTTTGAAAAATGGGGACCCAAGTGGCGTCAAATGTTTTTACTGTTTGTATTATTGAATATTACATCTATTTGATAAAAAAAAATCATCAGTATCAATATAAAATCTTTAGTTCATGAAAATACTGAAGGCAGATTTATTAAACAAAAGTATTTTCGCATCAAAACTCACGTTGTTTTACGAGCTCAATTAAATGTGTATTCGCGAGTAACTTCGATTAAAATGAACCCATCGATGAGAAAAATTAGCCCCGCAGCTTGATGATGAGCAGAGCGCTGCCGACGCCATATATTGTGTGCAAAGTTCCGTTTTGTGGTGCGGTAGATCGAAGACCGCTGGGGAAAAGCGATAGCGAAAAACGACCGCTTTTGGATTTTCTCGATGAAAATTTTGTTTCAAAAGCGGAAAATCGTGACCTATCTTCTTTTGCGTGAACTACGTTTCCCTATAAAGTAGCCGGTTTTGCTTGGCTAAAAGATATGGGTATATTTTTAAAAATACCTCATCAATTATTCGGACTTCTATTTTCGAAGTTAATATAAGGATATTTTTTTATTTTATAATCAATTTTTAATTGAAGGCAATTGAAAATTGATTTAAAAATACTGTTTTCACCTGATAGAACTACATGAAATTATTTCTGTCCGGACTCTAACTGCCATAATCAACATACTGCAGTCTCCAATGCAGAAAATAACGTGTAATACTTTTGTTTTGGAATGATTGTTTATATAGTAAGTAGCCCAGGACACATTTCACACAATTTTTAGCTTAGAATAAATGCTTATCAAACAAAACACAAGTGAGAGCATCTTTAACCATATATAATATATTATATGCATACTTTATGATGAATTCATATTGTGAAAAATAAATCTATTGCCACGAATAATGTTCCATTAATATAAACCTTCTAACTTTACAGTAACCGTTAATGTAAGAAGAATGAAAGTTATCCAAAGAATACATTATATTTGTATGTACCTATTTAATGATATTTAAAGCATCACCAAAACCATTTTGAATGTAATGAAAAACCACATACGACGAATGCAGAAAACATACTTATTTACAATGTGGGCTACATTTCCTTACGTCTTTTCCAGCGAAAGTAAGAAATAACGACTACAAAGAATACATCCGAAATAGATAAGAGGGAGACGTAAAAAAATCATGAATTCCGAAGAATTTCCAAAAAAATCCAAGATTTCGAAATTCGACCGAATTCAAAAAATATTTAAATCCGAAATCTAAATTCCGATTTTTTTTATTTTCTCGAAATTTGGAATTCCTAATCACATACGTCATTAGAGTTGAATAATAATTTTAATATCAATGACCTACATAATAATATTATTTATAAGAGTATCGTATATGTCACCATATTATTATAGAATTGGTTTACATAGCGCAAAAATGAATTAGACTTTTATTCGAAATTAGCCGAGTTAATAATTAATTATTTATCGAGATTTGAGCAAAAAAATTTTGTTTCTTGTCAAAATTAAACTTCGAACATTCAACAGTGTTTTTCTCGAAACTATACACTATACATAATAGTTTGGTGACTTAGTTCAAACCGATTCTATTATAATTATGTACTGGCGTTCGTGCAGTATATACTACTTCCATTTCCGTTTAACGAGGGACACAATTTTCATTACTATGAAATGTGGAATCAAGATGAGTTCTCATAGTAAATTATAATAAAAAAAATGAGTAAAGAGTTATCATCAAAAGCATTTTTTTTTATCATGTCCCCTCCGAAAATGGAGCATATGGATTGCAACAACACAAAGATGACCACTCTAAAAGTACATAAGTATATGGATCTCCGTATTGTCAAGACCCAATATTACTTTAAATTTGAAGATTAATTTTACAAGAATTGTATTCGGTGTAAATTTCACAAATAAAACTAAATAATTTATCTATAATAAAGAAAATTATTTTACTTCGATGTGAAATGTTACCGGGTGTATGAAAAGAAAACGAATGATTAAAAGTTTTCGAAGGGCAATAGTCTTGTCGGACGAGAAAACTTGTTTAAGAAGATTTCGCTTGGAAAGCTGCCCGTGTTCGATAACTTTTGCTACATAACATGTACCTAAGTTGGAGGTTTACGCAATGTGCCTAATGAATCCTCAATTATATATAATTTATCACGATGGATGGATCACCTACACTGTCCATATTCAAATATGGAGTAAACTGAAAGCTTAGTTACATATTCAATATCCGCTCGTCTCGTTATATTCATATAAAGAAAATCTTATCGTTTTTCTAATTATTTATACGGCCAAAACATATTTTTTTTTGTAAGAATTGGAAATAAATATAACCAAGTCAGCTGTAGAAAGGTAAAGGTATATATTTATGTGATACAAAAATATTGTATGCAAATAATACGAGTAAGAAATCAGTAACCCCGAAAACATAATATTTATCCTTGTCTTTGCATAAAACCTAAGGGTCCGAAAAAGATTTAGCAAAGTCAGATTACGAATGTTAAACCTTTCCCCCGGATGCAGATTTAGCCGCAAGATAGAGTGGCCTATTTGCGAAGGCCTTTGTTGCTCTCTGCAAGGGTTGCATTCCGCGAGGCCCCTCGAGGAAAAAGAATGTCGCCACACTAGAGAAAACATTCGATGAAAAATTATGCGGACTTTGTTCAGTACTCCCTGCAACAGAAATGGATTTATCGCGAAAGGTATTCGTTTCCCTCGAAAAAAAAATCTGTAATAAGGTATTTTGAATATTAATAATTCGCTTGATTAAAATATGCACTTTCAATTACTAAATGATCATGAGCAATTTCAATCGAATTATTACAAAGAAAAATTGACTTCAATAAAATCCATAATGAGAATTCATATTATTATAAAACATCTAATGGGGCTTGTAAAGATGGCATTTTTTAAAAGATTGTAAACGTAATATACCGAGAAATAAGTATTTTTTTTGCTATTGCGTGTTTTTATATATTTCAAAATATTATACATTACATTATATTGGTTTGGATCAATGTCAAAGATTATTAACGATCTAACGTGACTTTAATTACTTTTTTTGACGCTTTAAAATGTAAATTTATTAATTAATATTTTCGACTGATGGTGCTTGATGGAAATTGATTTTAAATTCTGAATTTGGTTTTATTAATAATATTGCTTAGAATTTTTAGCTATAGTACGTGAAGTACTCTGTCTAGGAAGTATATGTATTATTATATAATATGCGTGCGTGTAAAAACGTTATCGATTATTATAATGTGCTATTGTCACATTTTGACACTCAAAAAGCATCCACTCACAAATTCATATACTTAAATATATTATACAATAGCAGTCGATTTTAGAACAACATGAATTATCATAGACGACTATTCTACTGCCAACGAGATTTGTTTGGCGCTTTCAATTTTTGTTTTATTTTTTTATTTCCAAACTTCTTTATCCTTCAAAAAGTCCTTCGAGCGGTTTTATATTGTTTGCGTCGAAATACATTAAAGCATCTATATTTTTATGCGGCTATGAGATTCAAACTCGTGATCTTCGGCCATCTATTCGGGTCTCTTTAAGTCATTTTGTTTATTGTATTATATTATGCACAAAGACTTGATCTCTGTAGAAAACGTGTAAGTACATAAATTTTAGATCAACGCTATGCGCCCAACTCTTAAGTATTGCATGAGTGTTATATATATTAAATAATTTTGAATGTAATAATCGCTGTCCTTGTGTGTGAAAGTAAGTTCTTTTTAAGTGTTAAGAGTCTTCTGCGTGCGAATTTCGAATCGCCTTAAGGTTGTCACAACTGACCGTCATTAGCATCGATATCGTCGATAGAAGTGAGTCGCGCAAACTCCGGACGAGCAAAATTCCATCGTTGTGGCACTGGACCGTGCATCATTTACAGATTCTATTACGTATACGCACAGCTTTTGAATCCGGCTGAGGCTCATTTTTGGCAACATCATAATTAATTAATGGCAGTTAGTTTAACAGCATGTGACTTGGAGTAATATTCCGAAGTAACGTAATATTATAATGATCATATTGTTTATGTCATAAATTCCAAGGAATTTGGATATAAATTTATTTTAATAATAATAGGACTATATGGCATGATTGTCAAATTGATAAAACGGCTTATAGCTAAGGATCGCTTTGTAAAGAAAAAAAAATATTTTCTTGTCTATACATATTTGTTTTTTTAATATAATAGATAAATATTTGCTTAATAGCTTTTAACTAAAACTATATGATAAATAATAAAATATACAATAAAATTACTACTCTGGTTTACCTTTATAAAATTAAGAATACAATACGAGCTATTATTTTTAGAAAAGAAAACTTTCACATTAAATAAATTGGCAAAATATTATAACGAAAATAATAGTATGATATATGTATGATGATTAATTATGGATGTCTTTATTTTATAGAGAAAATTTCAATGTATTCTATTGTTATTGCCGGCTTGCTTTCCACTAGAAAATAAAGCATACATGAATTACACGCTTAAAGTTTATTAGAATTTAAGCACTTTGTTAGTGAATTGTGAAATCTAAGTAGAGTGCACCCATTGTAACTACAGACTTGAAGCAAATATGTTCTCGAAAATTATAGATGGATTGCCCCCATCCCATCCCGTAGTCTCTAAAGAAGTTTAGTGTTGGAAATAGCTCAGTTGACCTATAAATGTCACGTTCCTCATACTCATTTCATTTGCAGCAATTACGATGATAACATCGTTTGCGTTAAAGACACATGGTTTTTATCTGCTTTAATAACGATATGTAGGTCCTCCGTTCAGTTACTCTCACAATCCATTTTGAATTTTCGAAGCGTAATAATTATGTTCAATCGACATATTTGATTAATCTTTTGTCGGTCCCAAGAATCACAGTAAAATGCAAGGTCATGGTCGCTTCGACTTCAATTTCAATTATGTTTATAGAAACTTCTCTTCTTTATTAGGAGATGACATACGAAACCCAGCTTTGTGATAAACTTGACCTTGTATTCTAAACGTTAGAATAAGTCATATAAAATCTAGCATAGACAATGAGGTTCCAAAATAAGTCATTTGAAAACTCCTATCCTATTTACGGATACGGTTTAGTAACTCTTTCGACTCTGGGTGATTGCCTTTAGCCGTTTTTTTTTTTTTTTTGGTTTTGGTAATTAAGAAAACTTTGGCAAAAACAACTTATCTCGATATACGGACACACACATCGATGGTTTAAAATTCACATTTGCTTACTCTGTTTTTTGACAATTTTATAACATAATGTAAAAACTGATTACTTTAATAGGTATATATTTGATGTTATTAAAACATATGTTAAACGATTTATTTGTAAAGCTGCTCACGAACGATCGCACTTTTGACAGATCTGAAGACTAAATAGCGGATTTATATTGTATTCTGTTGTGTAGATCTCAAAGCCCAATGGAGTAGTCAAATTTTCTTGGGATATTTTTCGATAAATTTAAATGACTGTGAGTTGTTAAATTGATACGATACATGCATATATTACAGAATATATATTATCATTCAAGAATATGGCATTATTAGTCATTTTCAGATAAAAGTGGAGTTATCAACGTTACACTTTAAGCTGTCGATATTTAATTTATATTTTAAAATATAGATATCACATTTTCGCAGCAGCTTTAGCAGAAGTAAAGCCATTTTTTTATATACTTGTTGATTTTCAGATGAAGAGTCAGAAGTTTGCTCGGACCGTAAGATATTTATGATTCTTATTAGTTATCATCGGCCTTGCATTGTAACTTAATATTATAATATAATGTATACAGAATATTCAGACTGTATACGTCTGGCTTTCGAGTAGTCGAAGTATATTTTAATCTACCATAGTTATTAAGTCCTGTGAGTGTTCTTAAAAATAAAACCGACATCTGTTAAGTAATAAAATATCACTTTTATTTCAATATGTCATTTAATTACAGTATGACGATGTGACATTCAAACATAAAAATATGACTAACGAAATGCGTCGAATCAATTTGAAATAATCGAACGACGCCTATTTGTTTGATTCACTTTCAAGATTCAAAACTTTAGATTAAAATGTCGGGATTTTCTCTTCGATATTGTTGAAATTCTCGGTCTACGCATTAGCTCGCAGCTGCCACATTAAAAATAGTATGGTAATGGAATTTCAATTATGTTATTTTCGGGTAATTTCAACGTCGGGTGCTTTCAAATAACCCAACAATGTGTTTTAAATCCAGAATAGTCATAAATAAATAAAATCGATCGTTGCGTATTAATTTACACAAAACAAAGAAAAATTTTCATCCTGACATCGAATAAAATACTGCAGTCTTCTTTATTGATTTCTTTCACCGTAAAATAAATAATTATATTTGGTAAAATTTTGCCTCAATAATTCACGGTAAAACGAGTGACAGTTAAAGAAAAAAAAAAATATTTACCTATCTGCAACTGGATTTATATAAAATATGTGAATGTTTATGATTGTATTATAAGATGTCGATGTCGGATCGAAATGTCTCGCGTATTTGTCATTTTCTTCATCCAGTTATGGCACACCAAATATTTAATTTAATATCCTGAGAGGTTCTCAATCAAAGCGAGTATCGGTCATCAAAATTCGTACAGTACACAGATCACATTTAATAAGGAGAGTCTTTCATTTTACTCGTACCCCGAGGACGACACCGAATACAACGTAACCTTGGCTATTTTGCGGTTGTTTACACTGCGATCGATTAAGATAGGCTCTGAGCACTGTCGGGGATAAGTAATAGTCCAGATTAGACAATCTACAGATTGATGACCTAAGATCGAAGATACCGCTTTTAGTTTTACAAAGAAAAAGAATTTCTGAGTAACTATCGCCTAATATAAGCTTACGAATGCCTCACTTCTACTTATTTATGGTATGTTTTATTTGCAACGACAGACAGGTTTGTATCTGAAATAGTTTTTTGGATTCGTTTTAGTTAAGAAGTATATTTTTTCGTCACCCTTTCGCTAACCATCATAAAATATATTCGGATTGGGATGCAGTCTATTTCTAAAGAAGTTTCGTCTCTGGTAAATGCAGCGTTCTGCTGACAAGTATACGTAATATAATGCTCTTCTAGATCTATTTTCAATATCTACGCCCTTTGAAGCATTATGCAAAAAATCATTGCATGTTCATTCTTAATGAAGTACTTATTGTATTATGAAAATGTCAATATTAGCCATACGCCTTTTGATCTTCGCAGTATTATTTTTTTTTTAATTATTGCAAATTTTCGTGAATGACTTATTTTATCCTCCATCTTTAATTAAAAATGTGATACACAATAACGGAACATTAGGATTTCAATGTTTTTTCACCAAAAATGTCTGAAACATTAAATATTTGCTGCGTGTGCAGAAATAAAAAGTAAATCGATATTAAAAAAAACTTTTCTTCGCAACGTTCGTCATTTTTGAATCGACTCAAAATAATTTGCTCGCGATAGAGCGCTTTAAACTTTCGCGGGGACTCGAATGGAATCGGTACTTTTTGCTCTTTCAATAAAACATTCACTGAGTCGCCGATTTTACCTTTGAGAGGAGAATGTGGAAAGTTTTTTTCAATTTTATGACTTTGAATTTATTACGCGGAAAAACAATTTTCCAGACGCTCGGCGAGCCAAAAAGTTTTCCCGCTCACTCTTCCGAAAAACCTTTTACACTTCGATAGATTCCGCGTTGTTTTTTCTTAATTTAAATGATTTTATTGAACGGACGCCGATGACACGTGAGGTTTTCGATGAGGAAGATACATTTCCATTCTAAATAAATAATTCCATATGCTTCTTCAAGGACACAATATTGTGATTGACAGAATTTCGGTGAAAACTTTAAACGCGGATTTTGACAGGAAGACAGCGGTTAGTGAGATAGTAGCGCAAAATCATACATGTATAGTAAAAATATATAATAACACATGAAGCATTATGAAACAGTACTCCCTGGTCTGTTTATGTGTGTTTAGGTCTGTTAAAACAAAATCATCAATAAACTCAAATTGTATTTCAATTGTCTACATTTATCCCTCTAAATAAGTTTTTGTACTTAAACATAGAATATGTAAAGCGCTGCGTTAGTACACAATATACCTTGTTTCACCGAAAATAAGACAAGGCCGTAGGACTTATTATCGGGGTAGGGTTTACATGTTTGGTATTTGGAGATGGTATTTAGAAAATCCGATGCCTTCAACAAAAGACTTGAATGCAACTGCTTATTTAATTTCATCAGCATCCTCCGGGTTGAACAGCGTTGCCGCTTCTTCTCGCGAGATAGCTCGTATCGAATGTTTCACAAGAATTTATTTTCAGGATAGGGCTTATATTAAAATTGTCCTTTAAAATTATGTTAGGGCTTAATGAGTATAAAAACTGCATATTATGATATATAATTCATACATTTTTTGCATATGGCAAAAAATTAAGATTCACTAAACCATACTGGTAGAGTAGATATACACATAAATTATGATGAACTTTCTTTCTAAAATATAGTACTCTATAAACGGACACCTGTTTGTGCTTTTGGTAAGTGTCCTACGAATAATTTATACCCATAAAACGTTTCCATTGTGACCTTTTGCAAACGATTGTAAATAAATGCTCATTTTTTGCATAAAAACCTTTCGTATCGAAATATTTCCAGTTATTTCAGTTATTTAAGCAAAACTGACTTGATTGACATTTCTCCGGGCATATTCGCCACACTCGTTAAAATCAATGCGATTTAAATAACTGATAAGCGAAATTACGTTGTTGGTCGATACTTGTTAATATTTGAAAATCATAAATAAAAAATAAGCTTTTAATATCTTAAAATTAACTTGAATTTCATTATTTTTAATTTTTACGTCTTTTTTAATCATGTCTGTTCTATGTGAATCTCGATAAAGTGAAGATTTATCTCTCAACTTAATATTCAATGTATACAGTTTTTCATTTTAACGTCTATTTAAGAATAAATATCATAATGTGTGTTCTCGTTACATCATAAATAAGGTGCACAGATATCAAATAACGCTTCCGAGAACACCTGTAACTAACTCTTCTCGAATGTGTTCATCCCGTTAAAATATAACTTTCTAACAGAAATCAATGAATTCATATACAACTTTATCTAACGAGTTTGATGCTTGCGATGATAGTATGTTCTCTTATATTAATTAGAACCGAAAAAACTTGTAAAAGCTCCAGCTAAAATTTCGTCACACGCTCCACCCGTACATTGACGATAGTGGTTATGAAAGAAACTGGAATATAATGCAGGTGATGACGTCGTCTTTAGAAAGAGAGCTACTTGAAAATAATATCATTTCAAATGCAATAAAAGTTACTTTTCTTCCGACTCGCGTTACATTTCATTACGTTACAACCGTGTTGCGGTCGCTTCGGGTTCATCTGACTCGGGTTCGGCTGCAACGTCCCACGTGTGATATTCATAACGGCAGAAATAGGATCGGCTGAGTAAAATTTTTCTCGACTGAATCGGACAAATTGACCGATACTTTAAAATTTTGATCAAAGCGCTACACCACAAATGAAATATAATATAATTAAGTGGTCGAATAACCCGTAAAGATAATCTGTCAAGAAATGTCTTTACGTTGCAAAGATACACTGGCGTAGCTACCGAGGAGCAGTTGAAAGAGGCTGCTCCAGGCGCACTAATCAATTGGGTGAAAGTAAAGTAAAGACATTGCGATAGCTAAAAAAACGAGAAACCACAAACTCTAGACGAAAGTAAAAACTCCAAGGAAACGTGAAGCCTAAAAAATCATAAAAACCACGATTTCTGGAAGGAAGTAAAAATTTTAAAATAACTTCAGCGGTAAAAAACAAGAAACTATAAAAGTTGCAACGCTTTTACTTACTCCAGGGCGCTGAATTTGTAGATACGCTACTGGAAATATACAGATACTTTACTTTCGGAGCGGACCTCTTACATTGTGCTGATCCATATGCTCCAGTTCCGGAGCGGACATCATAAAAAAGTATATGGTATCAAAACATGGCATTAACCCAAAGCTTTTAAAAATTTTTTACTGCATTCTTGTAACAGGGATAAATGCAATGTACATTTGTTTCTGTATCTGTTGAATAAATAAAACAATCTTCTCTAAATATTATACTTGCTGGAAGAAGCTGTGCCCAGAAATAGTCACATAAAATAATAGTAGATAAGGATAAAAGTCGAATTACCAACGCACAAGTATCATTGTTCGTAACTTTGGTGGAAAAGGGTTTGGTCACCTGAATGTTCGAGATTTCAAAGTAATTTTATGTGGGAAAAACTTATTTTCGATGAAGAAAAACTAATTGAAATGTTGAATTAATTTTAATGAAAATAGTTATGACTTTAAAAGCCAAGCACCTACATGGCTCACATTAAATGGGGGGAAAATATAAAATTCAAAATACACTCACAAAAAAAATTTATTCTTTGTCATGAAATACAATTATGAAGATTCAACTGGGAAAGGTAAACAATCGCTTATCACAGAGTTTTTAAATATTAGAGAATCCCAAGGTTTTGAAGAGTCTAGACCAGCGGTGGCCAACAAGTCGATCGCGAGGCCAATTTTGGTCGATCGTCGATCGATCGAATGCACCTTATACTGAAACACAGTGTATAAACATAGTATGCATTTCACACCTCTTCTTACCTTTTAGACTACGCCTATGACAACAAGTCGATCGCGACACACTTTTAAGATAAAAAAGTAGATCTTATATACAAAAAGTTGGCCACCCCATGTCTAGACTCTTTTTTTTTAATAGCTAGCAATAATAAAAACCTACAACTGACTTTTAAAAAGTCAAATAAATAAGATTACAGTAAGGTTATTCTAGAAGTATTTTATATATTTTTTTGTGTTCATTGTTATTAAATATATACAATTAATTAAGTTTAATATTTTAGAAACACATTATAATTTTGTATGTAGTCCAAATCTCGTATAACGCGGATTTACATAATACGATGTCTCCATAAAATTATAATGTATTACCGAAGAAACAAAGTAAATTAAAAAAAGAGAGGTTAATTCAATTTATCACTAATGTATTCCTAAAACATTTTGACTTACGCAAATTCTAATTACTAAATTTGTTTGCGTAGTTTAATTAATGACCCGACGTAAATATCATAACATTTGACTTCCATGCAAAATATATATTTCAAATCAATTGATCATTATGTCTATCCATGTTTATTGCATTCTTTGTAAATTCATTTGCTACTATTATAAAATATTGTATATTTTTCTCATCTTGAGTTACACAGAAAGTATGGTATCCAGGAATACTTTAACCTTTATTTATACAATAATTGAACACGTCTAAGATCTTTAAAAATTAAAGTATTTCCTACACACTAGTCATTTTTAAATTCAGTTTATTTTAACATGACTTGAGTAATTAGCCGCTAAATTTATAAATTTAATATGTAATGAAAATGGATGAGCGGCATTCACAAGCCAGCATACTGGCAGCACCATTACTCCTTTGTTTCGCAACCATCTTGAATGTAATGGCGTACTGTGTAGCTCTGCACGGTAATCATTATCTCGAGAATAAAATTATATTTTCAAACCTACACTAGAACCTAACCAAAACCAGACATGGGTTGTACATTTTAAGGTATTTTATTCTTTCTTTTAAAAATAGTTTTGTTTTAAAAAAATACTTACCAAGTGACTATAACTACAATCAGCTGTTTGATGTCAATCAATGTTGACATACAAAAAAACATTATATAATTATTATTGTTTGGCCAAAAAACATGCAATAACCTTTCAAAATCTGTTTCAAACGTTATGTGAATCTAATAACCTGCTTTATATATTTGACAATAGGTCGCTGTTGAAGCGATCTGTCCTGTTGTCGGAACTGCAATATTATTGATTTCTCACTTCTGCCATTAATCGTAATAGTTTAAAGATAATTGTCTGAATTTTAATGGTTTGCAGATGTAGTCCCTGTCATTCTTTACAAATACGCGCTTAACTGGCGATGGACAACGTTATCGAATGTGGTGGATTCGTTTTTACTCACAACTTTGATTCTGGAAATTTAGGTCATGTTGAACAAATTCCTAAAGATGAAATTGGTATGATATTTTATATAATTTAGTTATTTTTATAATAATTTATATTATTCTTGTCTTATTATCAATGCGACATTAATAATTAATTTCAATTCTATCAAATGATTTTTACGGATCTTTAAATGTGCAATTTGTAATTGTGACAACTATATCAAGATATAAAAGAAAAAATAAGATCTTGAAACACGATTGCCTCCAAATGTAGTAAGTTTTGGATTTGCTTCTATTACTCGTATTTATTATCAGCCATTTCTATAGCTGTCAATGAAACTGCATTACATAATTGTTTAGCATGCTGAGTTATCTGGTGGGAGTTTCTGACTAAACATTTAAGTTGGCAGTATTAGATTTCTATGCACATACAGGTTGGTGTCCAGCAGTTTGTATCCATCACTGTACTTATATGACCATATTTAGGATGAAACATTAACTACAACATACTCAGTCTGATATGAACAAAAATAAACCGTTTATAATTATTTTATCTCTTCAAGTTCCGAGCGTTAATTCTAAAACGAGTGCGCTGGAAACACCAGATTATGAATTTAATATTTGGACCCGCCCAGACTGTGCCGGGACCGAATTCGAGAACGGTAATAGAACTTGGTTCTTTTTCGGCATCCAATCAGCACCTCCATGTTCCTTAATTAAATTAAATCTGGTGAACTTGAACCGCCAAGGAAAGATGTATAGTCAAGGAATGGCACCTGTCACTAAAACAATCCCCGGAAAGCCGCAATGGGAAAGGATAAAAGATAAACCTGTATATTTTGTAAGTAAACTATTTTTATTGATTTACATCCAATATTGTTATGCAATCATTGACTGACAACAGATAGTACACATTTGAAATATATATATTAAAAAGTAGCAATAAGATGACGGTTATAATACGATAGCACTTCTTTTCTACATTTCACTTGGTTCTGTGAATAATACATCAATCTCTGAAACATCTTGAACAAATCCTGTAACTGCATTATATTCATATATATTCGGATACTTGTTATGGGTTAGACCAGTGCTCGGCAACTTCTGTGTCATGACAAAACTAGGTGTGCTGTGGTGCATTTCTCATTTCGAAGAAAAAAATCAAATAATTTGTAATTAATATTTTTGACTGATGGTGCGTGATGGAAATTGATTTTAAATTCTAAATTATATAAAACTGGTAATATAGAAGTTTACCAGTTTTAAATAATTTAGAATTTCAAATAATTTGGATAGACAAATTAAAATCTTTCTATTCAGTGGTGGCATTCGACAACTCTAAGCATTTTTCATTCAATATTATATTTACATAAGAATACAATTATTTAAACGTTTTAAAAAAATATCGAGTTGTTGCTATGTTTTCCGCATTTATTTGACATATTTTGGGTTTAAAAAATCTTTTAAAGAACTGAGAAGAAAACGAAGATGTGTAACTTTACTAGTCGATATAACTGTACTATTGTGAATTGCAATTCCAATTAAAAATGCAGTTCCTAAACAATAAGAGTATTGGCATGATTGGCATTTGATGTAATTCAAAAAGAATAAAAATACCTTTCATTGTTATAACAATATTGAATGACACTAAAGTATCATATTAGAAATGACACCGCTATGGCAGCATTCAAGTTCAAAGCATTAATGTAATTTGTGTATACGCACATTTTTATAAACATTTTTACTTTTGGCAAGCGGTGAAATTATATAGAAAACATTAGTGTTTCATGCAAGACAGAAGGTTAGTGAGCACTGGGTGAGACTATCAACTAGTCAAGAAAATATATGAAGCTGAAATGGTGACTCATGTTAACCGATTTATTTACTTATAAACCAGCATAATGGCACAGTTAATATTTATTATATATTAAACTAAGAATGCATTTATCGTGTGTATCATTTTCAATTGGCAAATATATTCTTATGCATTTTTAATGTTGTCAACACTCAATTCAAATATTTTTTCTGTGACTTTTTCAGAATGCATTATCAAAACTATTGATAATCTCTTTTAAATTTATCTACGTCTTTCATTAAAGGGACATGTGCATATCAGATAAAATTAGCTTGTGAGGTCAGATAAGTTTTGTGGTGGTTTTTAAAATACAAAATATTTGTTCAAAAAGTAAGATAAAAGAAGAATATGAAATATTATGTATGCCAGCAAATGATTTTTGTAATAATATTGGGACTATTCAAAAACTGAAGCTTTTCAAAGGATATAATATATCTCCTTTTTGTGATTTTTCTTTCACCGTAGCATGATGGTGTCACAAAGGAATAGGAAAAATTTGGAACAATTTTGAATTTCACATTTAATTCTGATTGACTAACATTAGTGGACACTTAATTCAAATTAAAATTCATTAGATCATTACAGCATCTGTCAATATTCACCATTCTAGCAACTGCCATTGCTTACACTGCTTCGTTTTTTTACTCATAAAAGGTGTTTCAATTTCCAGTCCAACGAGAATGTCTTCACTTTGAGTTTTAAATTCAAAGCTCCAGAAAGCAGTACGGCTGTAACGTACTTTGCATTCACATATCCATATTCATACACCGAACTACAGACGTGTTTGGATGCAGTGGACAACAGACTTGCAACACTCAATGCAGGAAATGATGACGACATCTATTACTGTCGAGAGTGCGTGTGCTACTCTCTCGAAAAGCGCCGGGTCGATTTGCTCACTGTCTCTTCTAGACACGGCATAACCGCCAACAGAGAAGACAGACTGAAAAATCTTTTCCCTGATAAGACCGACCGTCCTTTCAAATTTACTGGGAAAAAGGTGACAAATGCAAATTTTTCAAAATCTTTTTATCAATTGATGATGCATTGCTTTATGCCAATTTTATACAAAAAAATACAAAACACACACAATATTATGACTTATATATTATCGGCATACTGACAAAAGACATTTAGTTGAAAAAAACAGTTTTGAGTTTATCGAGTTTTAAAGTTTGAGTCTCTTTATTAAATACATTTAAAGGAAATATCTTAGGGCAGCCGGTTTCTAGCATAGATCTAAGATTGTTATTTAAGCAACATTCAGCTTTTATTGTTGTTATGCCTATGGGGTAGCCCATAATTTATAAAATGCAACAGTATCGCATTATCTTTTATCAAAGTTTTGTTTTTGGTTTTGACAGTTTGTTTCAAAATGGACGACATCAAGTTTACATGATGTGTTTTCTCCAATTAATTGTTGATTTCAGATATGAAATGCTATGCAATACTCGCTAATTTATTAGCTATAGCAAAATATTTCAAGCAGTAAAGTGTGTAATCTTTTGCCATTCATTTAAGAGAATGCCCATGATATAAATATTGATAGCCAAGAAAATATAAAGTGATAAATATTTGAAAAATTTCAAGATATTATCTGTAGATAAGTAAATGAAATGAATAACCTCATATTAATAATTATTTTATATACATATAGTAGTAAAAATAGGCTTGCAAATTAGACTAAATCTATAAATATTTGATAAAAGATCTTTTATGATATAATGCCACTTGTTAGAATTCTCTTAAAAGAAATGCTATAAAAATCTAATCTAAACATCTTAGTCAAAAATCTTTTACAGTGTAATACCGGCCTAACTAAAATCAAACTAGTATCTGATAAGTTATGTTTAAATAAATATGTTGAACATTACAATTATTACTTGCAATATCACCATATCAAACAAGCATACATAATTAGAAAAGAATATTTCAAAATAATCGTACAGTGAAACAACAATTGTAATATTGTAAAAGAGAAACTAATTTCATATGATAATATATAGTATTTCGCACTCATTCTATTATTCATATACACAAAAATCTTTGATATCAACTTTTAATAAGCCAGGTTGGTTAGCAAATATTATTTTTTCTAATATTATTTTCACTGTTTCAAGAATCTGAATTGTATCCACAATATTCGATAAATGTAATAACTGTGCTGTCACCTGTTGGTGATATTACGTGTTAAGATACCATGTTCATCAAATCGCAAATATGTGTTTTTGTTATATATATATTCATTATAAATCCAATTTTATCTACAGATAATATTCGTGTCGGCGAGAGTCCATCCAGGGGAGACTCCGTCCAGCTTCGTATTCAATGGTTTCCTCAACCTCCTCTTGAATAGACACGACCCCGTCGCTGTAGCCTTGAGGAAGCTGTACGTCTTTAAAATGATCCCATTTTTAAATCCTGACGGTGTTGCCAGGGGCCATTATCGTACTGACACGAGAGGCGTTAATCTCAACAGGGTCTATTTGTCGCCGTCATTTGAAATGTATCCCACCGTTTATGCTGCTAGATCACTTATAAGGTAAAAGAATTGTAATTGAATTTACATTTAGCCAATTCTAGATTTAATTCAGATTATAGATTATTATGAAATATGTGAATATGTATCAAAATGGGACAAAATGTCAAATATATATATTTTACTATGTTTGTGTGTGCATTATACTATACTATGTATGCTATATTAAACTATGTCGACTATGAGAAGGCATTCGACAGTCCTCACCGCCCTTACCTCTGGATGGTACTAATGGCGTACGGCATTCCTCCTAAAATAGTCTCCATAATCAAATCTTTGCATGAAGGTAGCGAATGCTGCATTAGAATCTCGTCAGCACAGTCACAGAATCGTTCGGTGTTTCCGCGGGAGTCTTATCGTACTCTTCTATTTTATTTTACGAAAATCACATATTGCGGATGCCTCCAGAGAGTCTAAACCTGACCTATGCATTCTTTATGGTGACCCGTTCTCGGGATCCCGGAAGGCTCCTGAATACTATCTATAGAATGAATTCGGCGGAGTTACGAGATTCAGGTATAACCTGAAAGGGCACTAGCATACTGTTGGGCGACAGGGATTCTTGGAGGCAGCACATGGTGTCCATATACCAGATAAGGAAGAAGAAGAAAAAGTTACTATGCTTCTTTCTCTAAATATTTGAATTCATGTAGTGCTCTTTCGCTTTTCCAAAATTCTTTTCAAGAGTTTTTATATTATATGGTTGGCATGCATTTGCTAATCTAATTATTTTTTTTTGATACTCGCAGATTCTATCATTTTGGTTTTCAAAAAGAAGATGACACATTCGACAACAGTGATCTGCTTATTCCTCCGCCGTGTGAAGAAGACAATTATTCTCCTGGAGAGTGTTTACGAAGCAAAAGCGGCATCTATCCTAACCCAGATCAGGTATGTATTCACCCGAATATTTTCTTATTTATGATAGATATCATAAAATAACATCTCTATGCTCGCTTTATAACTTACACCGTCTTGTTATTTGTTCCCACCGCTCATTTTCTTTTACTGACCTGGCAACTCAATACTGAAACGACTAAAAAAATTCTGAGTATATTGATGATATTAGTCAGCGACCGACGTAATATCTCTTTTTGCTTTCTGCATCCCATGTAAATGTGGTAATGTAAAACCGATGACCCTTCAACTATAATATAAAATTAATTTTATTTTTGAAATATTGTCCAGTAAATATGTACCGTATGTTTCTTTACTGATGCACATTATATACAATGTGCAGGAAAATGATAAGTCGTATGAGTTGAATACGAAGCGCAAAAAGGTAGACTATTCGAGGGAGACAGGAGAGAGGTGGGCTAACCCTGGAAGTAAATTGAGCTGGCGAGCGCGTCATCCGGCACTTGTCAAATTGGCTGTCGACCCCGATGACGATTCTTCTTCTTCACTTTTAATCGGTAGTCCTACATTAGCCGATCAGGTAAGACATTTTAACTTCAAAATTTAACTATTTCAAATAGTAAAAATACAAAATGTGTTATCTTATCTAACCTTGTACGCTTTCTTCTTTCTTTTTGTATTTAAATGAATATTGAATATTGTAGTTGTGAACTCGAATACTAATAAAGGGAAGTGTGCAAATGTTTTCTTAAGTAGCTATTTGGACAAATTGTAAAAATGTAAGTGCATCACCGGTGACAAAAGGATGAAAAAATTATAACCGAGAATAACAATTTCATCAATAACTAATCCTGTGTTTGATGATGTAAATTGAATTTAAACTTTCGCCTTTCAGTACATTTAGACTGTGTGGACCTTGTGTATATATATACTTACCCATAGCTTCTGTAAATCCAGCCTGAAGATGCTGAAAGGTGACACACAGGTTGTAAGTAATATAAATCCATGTAGAAATTTGAAAAAAAATTGAAACTGAAATCATGGATTCAGATTCAAAATCATAGATTTAGATTCCCGTATTTGTATAAGTTTTGTTAAAAATTGAGAACCGGATGACATCTAATCGCATAAATCTTTACACTGTAGAGATCCATACACTCCATAACATATCAAATCTTCTTTATACCATTGAGCTTAGGGATATTTATTTTTGTAAATTTTATTGGTTATCTATTTTTTTATATCCAGTGATAGAAAATAGATAAATAAGATCATTTTTTAAAAGTCTCCCTGGTAATTATGATGTAGTCGAGTCTATTGCATCCAAATCTTGGGTCAGAAGTTCTAAATTTTCCAATATTACGAAAAAAAAACTCCAACAGACAATTCAACAAATTCAATTAATGTTGTGGCTATCCAATGCAATCGGCAAATGTGGAATCATACAATTGTGTCTTAGATTTCTGGTGCACTATAGTGCTACTCTTTATAAAGAGTCAATAAAATGTTAAATTGAGATTTTTTTCTTGACGTATGTTATAAACAAATCTTTACAAATACAGTGTACTCTCGACTATCCGTGTACAGCTTATCTGGTTTGCGAATCATCCGTGCTAGAGAATCCGTGAAAAATAGGGACTTTTTACAATTTTAAAAAACTCTATGTAGCATGTGAACGCATGTTTGCATTAATTACAATGTATAAAAAATTATTTTATGAAGGAAAAATATTAGATAGCATGACTACCTATACTACACTATAGTATGTTATACTTTCGCTCACTGCCCACATATAATGTAGCCTGAAGATGCCGAAAGGCGAATCCCGGGTCGCTAACAGTAATCTCACATATGGAAGTTTACCAGTTTTAAATAATTGATACGCTTTTAACTTCATTACAAATATTTTTTTGCTATTTTTATTATTATAAACTGGCAGCATTGTAATCCATTAAGTAATTGTGTGTGAAAATACCATTCCTGATGTTAACCATCAAATGATGAAATACTCAGTATAATTAATGAAAAATACTTGCCTTGCTATGAGCAGCAGTCAGTATTAAAGGTATTAATTTTTTATCTCTGGAGATATGTTAATATAAATTATCGAATGTTTTATGGCAGGTGGAAGATCTCAAGTTGAATGAACTACAGCAGTCTTCGACTTCCATCCCTCTTCTCCACGATTCGGATAGAAGAGATGACCAGCACGATGATGATGATGATGTGGTAGTGCGAGGAGCCAATCCTCTGAAGCAGCTAAAAGAAGCTTTGAAGGACAGCCAGACCCTCTTACTTGATAAACGAGTTGATAAGTGTCCACCAAGGTATGTGCTAGTCTGCTGCTTTACATTATTAATATCACATAGCTCCGCCACTATCAGGGAGATAATTTTACTGTAAACGTTTAGTCTGCAGCTTGATTGCCCTGGCATTATTTCTAAAGCAGGTGACTTTTTGCACTTTCAACTTTGCACTTGTACTAGAGAATCCATATACGAGTATATAAATTACATGTACTCGTGATTCCGTTTTTTTAATTTTAAAGGAACTTATATTTTTAATATACTGTCAACTGCCACAACTTTGCGTAGAGTATACAGCCAAAAGAAAATATTTTGCAGACTTTTAGACAAAGTAACAATAATTGTATTTCAATTATTTTTTTCCAAAATTATCTCACTTTTAAAAAAAAGGTGTAAAGTTAGTATCGACATACTCTAAGCAAAAGCTAAAAGGATCTTTAATAGTTTACCAGTGAATGGTAGTTTTACTTATTTTATTTTTAATACATATTCATTCCCGTAAAGAGAATGAAACTGACACATGGAGTTTGCTCACCATGTGATTCTATTTATTTGTTTAGAAGACATCATTCTGCGATTGTTTCTTTATCTGAGATATAAATCACATAATTTATTTATCTTTATTTATGAGCATATTGTTGCAGTGTGGAAGTGTCTGGACCCATATCAATGAGTGCATCGTTAAAGTTAAATCAGCCGCTGTGTGATTTATGTAAAAAAACTATGGTGGAGCTTGAGTCAAGGATGCCTGGAATATCTGATATGCTACCAGCTGTATATAAAAACAAGGTAGAGTATTCATCTGTCATTTTTACTCTCACTTACTTGTCATTCTCTACTGATTGATAGATGAGTCATACAGATATCCTATCTACTGAATGCACTCTGTAAAAGACGCTATCCTCCCAGGAAACTAGTTAGCTTGAAGAAAAAGCAGGCTAAGTTGGAACCTATTCTAGTAGCTTACTGACAAGTAATCACTTAAAAATATTCTAGTGTAATTAATTTTTCTAGGATCTCACAACTATATCTTCAAATGGAACGAAACTGCAATGTATTAATTTTCACTCGACAGCAAGAAACAAGCCAAAAGATAAAGAAGAAAAATGTACAGTCAACACTTTTGTACTGCAAAACAATCAGTCAGTATCAAATCACACAAACTCTATACATAATTCAAATGAGGAGAGCAGTGATAACACGCCCACTAATATCAAAAATGAAATTCTGGTTAGTAAAATATTCTCTTGTGTTAACTCTATAAATGTACAGTTTATTTTAACATGTTGACTACTAATGACGTGTATTATGAGTCACCATATACATTTAAGCCATGCACATGATGCAATATTAACATCATCATGCTAGATTTGCTTTATATTTATTTTCATGTAGCTTGCTCCAAATTTATTTGCTAATGTTTAATATTATATATTATGATAAAATAGTCAGGTTTGGTTAAACTTTAAGGATTTTCAAATTTGAGCATGTTAATAATATTATAATTTTTAGCTAGCAGTAAATAATTGTTAATTCAAGTTGACTGAATGGTGTCTATGTGGTGAGCACTATCAATCTTGAAAAAAAAATGTTTTCGACAGGCGTACAGATAATTGATTTGGTATTCGTATATTTTCACATATGACTTATTTCTGTAAGCTCGTTATTCTTTAATCTATGGGCTGTTGATGTCTTTGTTGAAATTGGGTAGAAATAGAGTATTACCTCCATGTCATGCCATAGATGAGTCTGGCGAAAATCGCTAAAGATGAATTCGCTTTAGTCAGGATACAACTTTAAATATCGATAGTTAACAGTCAATTATTGACCATCAATGTTGGTTAAACGATTTTGGCAGTTAACCATAGATGTTGTTTTAGGTATTTTGTCTTTTAACTATCAATTCACATACATGTAAATTTTGTTTGATTGGGACCAAAGAGTAACAAAAACACTAGTTTAGAAAAAAAATATTTAATAAAATTACAGTCATATTAATAAAAAATATTACTTCATAAAATCTTAAAACATCATGTGACGACACAAGTCCATATACATAGTACATATAGTGTACTCTTGCAATAATTCTCAAACCGAATAAGCCGCACCTTGATTATCGAGAGTATACGCTATATGTAAACAACTGTAATGTATGAATTATCATCAAGATCTACCTACACCTTATTATACAATTATCGTAGCGTTTTGTCAGTAAAATTTATTCACAAATTTATAACTGGTAATTTTTTTACTATTTTATTGTTAGACGCTGACGACGGGTAAACTTAATGAGAAAAAAGCAATGAGAAAGAAACCAAAAGCCTTTTCCGTTTATGGAAGGCAGCCTCAAAAAGACAAAGAGTCGGGCCTTTTCCTGTACATCGACCTGCACGGCCATGCATCAAAGAAAGGAATCTTCATGTATGGAAATCACTTTGAAGAAATTGAGAGTAGCGTGGAGTGTATGCTCTTGCCACGGATCATGTCTCTTAACAACTTACATTTTCATTTCTCCTCTTGCAATTTCACTGAGAGGAATATGTACCTGAGGTATTTGTAGTTCTCATTTTTTTTTTACCCTGTTGACTTTTCAGATTACCTTCACTACTTTAATAACTTGATGAATAACTGAATAATTTACAAATATTTTCTACTCAGAGTTTATCCAAATATGAAACAAATAAAAACTTGCATTCAAACGTAGACAAATTTTTGAAAATTTTAGAATACATGCTTGTATAATTAGAAGGGTTTGTAATAAAATATAAATTTTTAGCAAATTTTAATATTGATGATGATTTGACAGAGACAGACGCGACGGTATGTCTCGCGAGGGATCAGGTCGAGTTGCAGTCCTCAAGGCAACAGGATTGGTCCGCAGCTACACCTTAGAGTGCAACTACAATACGGGTCGCCTTGTTAATGTGCTGCCTGCCGCCGCCAAAGACCCCGTCGTTCCATCGTCCGGTCTCCCCCCCAACTTGGCTGCCCATCCTCCGCCTAAGTATACACCGCATCTATTTGAAGAGGTAAACCCACATCAGGTTCGTCGTACGACTAGCGCAAATGAAAAATTTGCTCGAGTGACTCTTGCAACTTTTCATCTTGCACTCAACTGTCCTATGCGATAGAATTGCCAGTCGAAATGAGTCTCGCCTTCGCTTTCTCTCTGAAGTAAACTGTGTATTGAAATCGCACTTTAGAGGCTCCACATTTTGAATTAAAGTTAATCTTAAAGCACAGCATTCTTCAAACCTCTATCATCAGTAGTAGTGTTCATTGAGATGCAATTTACAATAACTATCAGCCATTAATTTTGTTGTTATTTATGTTTTAGTCTTTTAGAAACACTTAGAGTTATGAAAACCGAGTTACTCCATAGTACTTAAGCGTTTGGTTGAAACCTCAATGAGTACTGAGAAAAAAAAAGTAAATATCATTCACTATCTGCTACTGTATACATATAGTAATCAATGTGAGCTTTACTGCAATAACAAAGTAAATACATAATCCAATCTTCAACCTGGATCAGTTATCTTTTCATATTTGTTCTTACTCACTGTTATATTCTATTTTATCACACCTAGTTGCCTCCTTTTTATCGATAATCTGTTAATGAGCAACACAACGTAAAAAAATACATATTATCGGTATACTGCTCTCTCTATTTGTTTAAGTTAATATGAGTCTTGTAAAATATAACTTCTTGTCCATTCCACCTTTGAACATATCGTGTATATCATGGGCTCTCAACCCTGTCCCACCGGAGCTACACATGCGGACAAATAATTAGAAATGATGTGCAAGAATGTTTTATTCTACTGTCCATAATTTTTTTGGACACCATTGTAAAATAAATAGAACTGTTTAGTTGTTGTACGGTAGTATCATTCCATAAATAGATTTCTAAATCATGTGTGCGGTATCGATTTCATTCGAAATAATTTGTCAAAATGTTTGGACTTTTAATTGGAAATAATGTTTTGAATAAAGTGTAAAATAGCTAATTTTTTATAAAATATATTATATTTTATAACTAATCCCAATTGTGTAATTTAGTCATATAATGAGGGGAAAAAAGCTTTACGCATAGTTTTTAGAGTTTAGTAATAAATACAGAGAGAAATATTTAGAATGCTAAAAAAATGTTTTTACAACCATTAAATTGTATAGCACCCCTGAATCATGTAACAATAATAAGGAGAAAATGGAGCCATAAAACAATGAAAAAGAAAAATTGCTTAAGTTGCAAGAAGAAAAGAGCTGACTGTATATTTATTAAATTTCAAAATTTAGTTTTATTTTTCAAATATGACATTTTTTTTATAATTGATAATATTGAATAAATTACTACTTCATCTAAAATGTCTTGTTGAATTTACATTACATGATGATAGATTCATGAAAAAAATAAATTCTAGTTTCTAATTAAATGTCTGCAAGTGAATTTTTATGTGGCGGCTACCAAGTATTTAATCATGAAAAACTGCAAATTTTGTTTAATTGGATCCGAATAAAAACTTATGATATCTAGCTGATCATAATAAAAATTACATTTTAAGTCTAAGAGAATACTTACATCTTATTTTTTTGGAAATCCGGCTAAATCATCTTAAAATTTCCCGCTACTGCATTAAGGTTAAGAAGTCCATGTGTATATGAAAAGACAAACCTTTTCATTGTGTGAATGTGCCGAAAAAGCCTACCAGCCAAACATGCATCATACATAATAATTATATGATTCTGCTTTTAGAAATATAACTTTTATTTTACAGATCAAATGATCAAAGTGAAGATATGTTCAAATTGAACACAATATGTCAAACATAAGTGACAATTAAAAATATTTTAGCAGCATTGTTTAATTTAGTCAGAAATAAAATAATTTAATTTATTGTTTCTTATTTGAATATTTCTCATAGTGAATAAATCCATAGGTGGGAAAATCTTTAGGAGCATCTATTTTAGATATGACAGGACATCACCCAAACAGTCGAATCCAACAGTCAGAGCACAGGAATTTGACAGGTATCCGTGACTGGCTGAGGCTACACTCTCGTCAATCCAGACCTTCACAGGTATTCTCAAATACTCAAAATAATTATTGAAATTTAAGGCTCACAGACTTCTCATGCTTAATACCATTATTTTTATTTGCGATTTGCGTACTTTGGGAATAAAATATTACTCTTACCAAATTTTTCAGTTCTGTTAGTAATAATCTTCGAAAATGGGACCTATAATATTAAAACTATAATTAGTTATATTTTTACAGAGCATTTCAAATTTATAAAATTATTTTGTTTCGCCTTTAGACTTTATTTACAATGAATGGCTGTCTTTTAAATTAGTATAAATACATACGTATAAGATCTAGAAAGGACATGTTTGAAATATTAATGAGCATTCAAAATATATTTTCCTTTTGTTTTTTTGAATTATGTTCATTCCAAAATTGGAGAATATAGATCTCCCGCTATATAAAGACATACCATGACAGATTTCTTTTCACAAGAATTGGTTGTGGAGCAATTGCTCAAGACATTGGGAAAAGTATTCCTTTAGTATTCATAGAAAATTAACCAAATTTGTGGCAATAATATTTGCCTTTTGCAAATCGCACTGCAACTGTCGCCTACAGTGGCCAAAAGGATAGGGGCAAGTGTGTGAATTGTAAATCGTAAGTTTGAATATAGCCTCAAAATGTTTTAAATGTGAATTTGGATGCAGTGTGGGCAGTGGTTGGATGTGGTTTGACTAGCAACCGCTTCCCATAAAAAATAATCTATCAAACACGCCCTTAGAGCAGAAATAGTAATCTATATATTATATATAATACACATTTATGAAACTGTAGATCAAGAAAGTATACATTCAATATGCAACACTTTGTAACTGACAATTATATTTTACTTCATTCGGTTCTAAATCCGTATTTTCGCATAAGCACGCATCTATTCTTTTTAAAATTCAGTTAAGTAAATACAATTAATTTTTTTCAATATATGTTATTCATAAATAATTTCTCCTGCAGAATTTGTTTTATGTCACTAATTTAGTACCACCAATCGACGATATTTTATACATTTGTTGTATTAAATTAAATCCATACACTATGCACATAGAATAGTAAATTAAATTATGAGCTTAAGATTGTTTTTAATTTTCGGCAGTGAAACATTTTTTTTAAATTAGCAATGGATTACTCTCTTCACATTAAACAAAACAATTAAATAATTGTGAGCGAACAATAATTATATCATTATGTACTGGAAATATCATGTTCGTTTTTTTTTTTTTACTAAAACATAAAATTATAGAGTTTAAAAATAAAATAGATGCCAAATAGCCAATTGTATAATTGTAAGGCTTATTAGAACTTAAGTCTAAAAAAAGGAAGTCATGGTCAGTAATATTTCATAGACATTGATAGATGAAAATTATTGAATAGTGTCATTCCACACACAATTTCAGTTAAAATGATAAAATGAAGGTCAGTCAAAATTTGTTTAAAATGATTCATTCTCTCATTTTTTATTTTCTTTTTTCATTTTTTATACTGTTTGGTTTTCTGAAAAAAGGATACCCATTCTACCTGTAATGGCATTAATCTTATATTAAAATACAAAATATAAATATTTATATTTCAATGAACATAACTAGCTACTTTATATATTTAAGAATCCGAAAATCAATTCAGATACACAATGCTTTCATTTAATATTAACGATTATAATTTCAATATAATCTAATAATTCATTTATATATTATGCAACAATCATTCATATTATGAACTAATTTTTTTGCCAATATTAAATGTGTCAACTGCTTCATAACGAACCAAACACTTTCTTGAACTGGTGTGAAAATTTACTAATACACTGATCGCATACAACATTCACATTACGTCTTTACCAAAGGCTTTCAAGACTGCATATTTTTTTCTTTTTGTCTCAAAGCTCTTTATCAGATCAATTGTAAAGTAACTGTACCAACGTGTGATGCATAATAGGTCATCTCTAGTTTTAAAAACTCACCTTCAAAAACTTAAAAACGCTCACAACATATTACGTTCAATCTACTAGGTCTTTTAACCATATTTTATTATTTTGTTTTATTTTCTTTAATTTCAGTGAAATTCAATTATTGATTAAACCCAGTCAACACTTAGTAAAAAATGAATTTGGTATTTGCACGGTAAGAACATGGAACACCTTTTTGCATTAGTGATAGTCAATAATCAATCATCAAGTAATTAAATTTGGTTTAAAACTCATTGTACATAATCATCAATCAAATTAACCGGAGCGAACCTAATTTTCAATTTAATTTTTTTAAATTTCAACTCATCTTATCAGATTTAAAATATTATACATAAATATCTAATGATGTAAATGTTTAATACAGAGATCCAGGACTAAACTATGTCACTATTTTATGTATACAGTTTTATACACCTTGGCTATTATACAACCTGAAATTTTCTTTGGATTTTTTTTTTTATAGATATATATAATTATAAATTATACTGCATAATTGAAAATATACGCAGACCAAATTTGGTAAAATTATCACGAAATGACAATTAGAAATGATAAAAAGGTGTGGTTAGTTCAAATAGTATTAACAACCTTCAAAAAAAAATGTAAGCAATAAAAAGTAATGAATTTTGTCAGGAGTGAGTGATGACTGGAGTGACAGCACTCTTTACCACCTTCTAGATTAACTGCACAAATGAGCATTGAGAATAATATTATTGTTGGCTAAAATTCAGAATAGTATGATTAGCATTGTGGAGATGTTTTTATGTATTTTGATATTGACCTCCACCAATTCATATATTCTAATTAATGATTGATTTCACTACACAGGTGAGTGCAAATGGCCGACGAAGCGCCTCAGCCAGAACGCCTCGGACGTCGGGCAGCAGAGGGAACAGACCCCTTTCAAAACCTCTTAAGAGACAAGAGACAACGGATCCGGAGCGTAAGGAGAATCTGGCCGGACCAGGATACCGTGGAGACCGGCGGATATCTCTTAAAACGACACCGTCAGCTGTATCCAGAGCTGCCCTCCGTCTGCATCCTGGCAAAGTCAGAGGTCATCCCGATCCTTCCCCGCTATCCAGATCACAAAGGAACATATCGTTACTGACTGTGAGAAAACCGAGTGCCTCCAGCCGTCCTCAGGCCTCTGTCCTCGGCGGATTTTCTGATAGCCCTGCTCGCGGTAGAGGTCCACCGAGGAGCTTAACGGAATCTAACCGAGCGGAGGTCGTACCTGAGCTCTATAGTGACGGATCAGATGCAAAATGCCATCGAGATGAGCGAAGGAGACCGACTGCTGAGACATCTATCACCAAAAAGAACAAGGGACGACCCAAAGAAAGCTCTTATCAAAAACAGCCTGTGAGCAAGCCTCTCAGCAAGCGGCCTAAATTATCACAGCTTATCAAATATGGAGATGGAGCCAAGGAGAAGTACAGGATCCGTCGGGTGGCAAAAGGCCCTATTGATCCGGAACCCAGCTCAGGTTCTGGCGGTGGAGAAGATTCTTGGGAGACGGCAGGCGGCTCAGGGACAACCGCACCATTGCCTGCGCGACGGCCTCGTCCTGCTCTCCGGCGACTAGCGCGTGCTGCTTCCGATGCCGGAAACTTGCGACGTCACAAATTTACATAGACTTATGCAATTAATAAATTAAATTCAATGACCAATACACTTTTCACTCGTGTAGCGGTTATTTTGTGCTATTATTTTGCTAGAATTTGGTGAAAGCTCTTTGTGATTATCATTATTTTACTCTATGAATTATCCTCAATTTCATACTGTATTTAAGTAATTGTTTTTAAATTGAAGATTTCAATCCCAGAAAAAATCATTCAACACAAATAATTCATTTGGTATCATGTGCTCTTGTGCTACCGATTTTTACTGTCAATCTTTTTTCAAAATGTCTTATCATTAATATAAATATAAATTCTGATATACTGTAGATCTAACATAAGTCTTTTATAAGGAATTTATTTAACAATACTTATTCCCTGAATAATTGTTCATATATAAAAAGGATAGATTCTCTGTTAAATATAACTCTGTTACCATATATTTTTTTTCTTTGTTAATAATAGTATAGTATTGTAATTTTGCGTGCTTATTTTACAAATCACCTGTTACCCAATTTTTCAATATTACATGGTAAAGATTTTACTGAACACCATCTTATTTACAGTGTGTCTATATGCAATTTGTGGAATCTATATAAATGTTGTATACTTTTGCGCTTGTTTTGGTGCAGTGGCGTTATATGGAGGGACATGTAATATTTTTTATTATATATGTACAACCGGTAAGTTAAAATTAACTCAAAAATTGATGGAGTATCAATAGTAATTTCCTCGGGTGTTTATTTTATAATATTTATGGTGAATAATGAAAATATTGCAAATAATGTATAATATATTTTATAGTGATAATTCAAGTGAAGATTCTATTTATTTTCATTTAGTTGAATAAATTTATTTGTCTAAAGTTATAATATTATATGTATAATAAACAATAGATCTGTGATGGATTACCAACCATTTGATTCAACGCATTCGTTATTAGAGATTTTATTCTAAAACACACAATGTACTGCAATATGCTAACCGTCTTTCCGATTTATTTTATTTCTACGCTTGTTAAAAATAATAAAGCGTAAGGTTGAATAACTGAAATGGTTCAGTTGGCCTAATTGCGGTTGGGAAAAAATGCTATAAGCGGTTACTCGTGTAGCAATCTTTTCGCTGTGACTAATATTTATAATTTAAATACGTATCTGTAATTTGAAATATCTTTATATGGCTTTCATTAGGAATCATAATGTTGTGTAAAGATAATAGTTTAGACATTTAATATAAAATAATATAACAGCCGTGTCCTGTGATGCAAAATTTTATAAATATTCGACATATATTATATTTAGAATTAAACTAAAATATCATTTCTTACGATGACTATAGAAAATAATGAGAGTACAATTTAGAAGCTAATCATTGTGAATGATGTCTATTTTTACATGATTGCTTTTCAAAATCCTTTTTACCGCATTATACTTTACTGTTTTGTGACTGTGACGGTTTGTTTGTAATTTATATTTTCACAAATAAATTTCCCTCTCGTAGACGACGGCATTTTTTACTAACTTGATAGTGATTGTTCAATCTCTGGTCTGTGCTGTAAAATTATTTAGAGAGGATGCGATTATTTAACTGCTAATGCATATACAATATCCAGCAGACTTCAACACGATGTTCCTACCATACGTTGGTCTTAGGTGACTATGTGCTTCATAGAAAGGGGGTGTGGTTGAACCAGAAGTGGAATCTCTTATTGTTTGCCAGAACTTCAGAAACATTGCTTTTTTTAGTATTCAATCTATGACACATTCTCTCACAATTATCATTTGCAAGGGATGTCAATATTAATCTGAATTGCGCAACTATGTGGCTATTGGTGATGCCGATACAAAGAACAAAAGAAGTTCGAATGCTTAAAAATATGTTCATATATTTTTTTATAATGACATATTCTAGTTGACAAATACTTAACATCACAATATATGTGCTTGAAAAGTAAGTGCCACTAAGTGAGACCTTGAATTACCGCCCTAGGTGACTCCATGACCAGTATCGCTTCTGCACAAAGTGTTTAAATGAGCAAGGAATAAAAGAAAATGTCCTTATTTTGAAATATTCTTCATTGTTACATAGTTACAGATACAGTATGTATTATAAAGTTGATAAAATTATATTTAATGCAAAATTTGTTATTAATATTTTCGACTGATGGTGCTTGATGGAAATTGATTTTAAATTCTAA
>JAGVSQ010000730.1:0-34633 GCA_022683975.1 Rhyacophila evoluta
TCGTATTACCTAAATAACTCAATCTTCTCCAATACTTGGTATCGACTGGTTCAATTAGTGTTTTATATAATACTTTCGATGTTAATCTTAATTTCTTTTTTGACAAAAGTTGATCTATAAGATCCCTTATAAATCTAAAGGGACCAAAAAAGCTATCGTCAAAAATAATGAACTCTCTTTCTTATATTATAATAAAATGTAAGCTGCTCAAAGTTGATTTTAATTATACTATACTTACATCTTATTTAACCTGTTTATTGAGAGTCTTGTTTATTTTTGGAACGAAACAAGCATAAAGTTACGTATGAAAACAAACTCAGATATCACAAACCACTCAACTATTATGGGGAGCTTTGAGGATAGATTTTCTTATCACAACGTCTAATTGAGCTTTCAGTGTGAAAGTCCATATTACACCGTTACATTGTATGCTCAACCTGTCACGCGTAATCCTCCGCGGATGTTTCAGATCACGTTTTCGCGGTCGGTTCAATAGACAGGCTACATCTTTTGCAAGCTTGTGCCAAGCTGCAACCGGCAGAAAGCTCTGTGAGAATGTGCTATATCTTATAGATGGTGATAGTTTACAGTTGAGGCATGTAATATGAACCAATTTTTGAGACATAACATATAATTCAAATCATTATTTCAAATGAATGTATTCCCAATACTTACGTAACATCTATCATATGATATTTGACATAACGACATAATATAATATTATATTATATTAAAAAACGATTTTTTTTTTAAATTTTATATGTTAAGAATATTACAAATTATTGTTAAAAAAAACGCAAAAACCGATAAAAAACTGTAAATTTTCTGGGTATGTTATTATTATCACCTAAGTTGAGACAGCATCGTCAATTTAATAAATATAATATATCAACAAGAGCAAATGTATAACATCCGCTTTGCTTTTACTAGAAAAAAGTTATTAAGCCATTTTAATATTTAAAAAAAGCTTTGACGATGGCATTTTAGTCTACTCGTTATACTTTATGGTCTATAGTATTTGCTTATACAGTTATTACAAATGCTAATGACAAGGAAAAAAGCTTCATAGAAAACCAAAAGTTTTTTACTAGCTTTTTGAGAGGCAATTTTCTCTTTACCTTTGGATAAAAATTAGCTAATAAATTAAAAATAAGGCAAAGTTTCTGCCCACCCCCATCTTTAATGCAATTGCCTGCAGCTTTTCTGCCAGTGACGTCGCATTAATTACAAGCAGTGACAGAAGCAAACGGCGAATTTTTCTCATTCAAGAGAGGGGAGAAAGGCGTGATCGAAGATTTCTTATTCCGTAAGGTAAAATAAAACAACCCCCATTCAAAGAAAATGTGTTTAATTTATTCTTAGACCAAAATTGCAGGCGCTGCCTAATGGGGTGAACAATTTTAAAAGGCAACTGTTAAAGTGCTTTTATTATTTTGAGTCTTTAAAGAACTTTTTAAAAGCGTACCTGCACAAACTTACAAAGCAGTAAGTAATAAAAAAAATACAGTCAAAATTTTTGAAGAATGTTTATGTCTCAACTTAAAAGAAATATTTTTTTTAATATCCGGCTTATTAAAGACATTTCTTTGACTCTTCATTATGATATTTAAAATTTAATTCCGTGAAGTAAAAATACACACCTAAATTTATCAAACAAATACGGCTTTAAAAAGAACGTCACATAGACGGTGTGTATTAATATTCAAATTGTAATATATTGTATATGCTTGAATTTTCGAAAATAAATAAGTTAATGTGGTTGTTTGTGTCCAAACGTCTGATTAATATATCATTTAACTTGTGATATGTGTATATTGAATAATTTTAATTTGTGAATTGCCGGTTTGAATAATTATTCATTCATACGAACAAAATATTCATGCAACTGATTAAAACCTGATGAACATTTGAATAACTTCAATACACAGATAACGATTTTTTTATAAGGTGTCTTTTATATAACAATCTAGGAATAGTTTCTTAGTAGTTCTTAATTTGAAAAGTCATTTAAAAAGCTTTTTTTTAGATAATAAATTTATTTATTCATAAATATGAAGAAAGCGGGAACAATATGAATAAATTATTTTTTATTAAGTAAGACAATCAAATCAATATAATAAAACATTTAGACTTTACAGAAAAATAGTATTTTAATATTATATACTGTAAATAAATTATCAGTCATTGTTTTTTAAATATTATATGGGGTTCCTTAATTTCATTCAGCTGGTGGGAATCTGTCTCTAATTTTTTGCAAAATAAAGTACATACAAAATACGATTTTTTTTAATTTTTGCGGAGATAGTCACCCAAATGACATTTATAAATACCCGCCACTGGTTTATATGCAGGCTTTTAAGGAACAAACATTAAAAACAGTAGAGAAAAAATCGTTTGAAGGTAGTATATTTTCTGTTTTTCGTTTATAAAGCTGCCAATATGAACTTAACTGATATTAATAATTAACTTAATCATATGGATTAACTAAATAAAAACGTATTTTTTTGTACGATAGCGTTTTTATAACAGTTATTATGTTATTTAATTATATATTGAAAAGAAATCAACTGTAGAAAGAAAAAAAACGTTACTCACACAAAATACATTTTACATGAGGCAAAATAAAGTCTATACAAAGATTATGGGTTAAAAACTCAAATTAAATAATATACACAAGCTTGAAGTTTACGAAAATTTAAATTGATGTTTTATATGCCCAAAAATGAAAAGTCATTTAAGAAAAACCAATTAAATTGATGTGGTGGAAGTCTTTTTTCCCGGATGCAACTTTTATGTGACAAGCTTTTTTCAAATGTAAGCGCTAAATTTAAATACTAATTCGACATCTACGGCTGATATCTTTTTGATAGAATGTGTATTTAGTTTTATTTATTATGATTATCAAAAATAACTTGTTTCAAAAAACTTCAATTTAGGTCCTTTTACTCTCTTTCACCCCAGTCGAAATGCGTTTAACTAAAATGAGTGTGTAATGTCTGTAATTAAAAATTATTTTACAGTAAAACTCATTATCTTTGCAATTGCAATTTCAGATTGCAACAAATACCAAACATAAACATTAAATTTGTTTCCACTTAGTATTGGCTTTTCAATTATTTGTGTAGTATTCATTTAATGAGTCTCACATAAAGTAATAAAGTTTTTTCGAGTATATAGTTAGCACCAGCAATTTTTTAATCATCTCATTTATAAAATAGCGATTTATATAAATTTAGTCACCTTGTTTCATATTGGCTGTAGTTTTAAATTGTTTATCTCATATATAGCATACAAATATAGCGCAATATACGTATATAAATTTATTTTTGTCTTGTTAGTCAAAATTAGTTGTGTGTTCAAATCCCAATGCGACATTAAACATGTGGATAGTGACGGATTATGCAGAATATGTCGTTTGATAAGCATTTCTTATCTCTTTGGCTGCTATAATGTTTTTCATAATCTTAGAATCGGAGTAAGAAATGCTATCTATTTTTTGTTTGATGGTAAGTAATTTTTTTATATTATTGTACGTGACGTATTCAAAAACGAGCTGATTCAAAGACACAAAACGATCGTTACTATCATTTCTGGTTGGTATGACAACCAACAATAAAGCATTTTTAAGCATTTAATAAAGTAGACTTGTATATTATAATGTGCATTATTAAATAAAATACATATTTGAAGCTTTGGACAATATTATTTATTCGTAAATTAACTGCTTTCAGTCACTTAAATGTCCATTTTTAAATTTAGAATATTCTATAAGTTCTTATATTTAAAATTTTGTGAAAATATTTAAGTCTAATAGAGCTTAATTGTGGGTATCTTTTATGGGTTATTTGAAAAAAGTTCATCTAAAAGCCTATTACAATCAACATCGAACCCTTTCGATATCATAATTATTATATAACAGCCACCATTTTTCGAATTTTATTTTCTCGTCTTTTATAAGAAAAAGCAATTCAAAGGCCGATGCCAATAAAATGATAATTAAAAGTTCTGCTGGAGTAATGATTGCCAAATAAAAAATAATTACCCGCAATACTTTGAACTTTGCGTGAAAAAGGCTTCGCGATTCTATAAGAACGTGGCCTATGTTTTTGTGTATAAAAAATCACTAATTCCTCCCTCAATAAAAATGCGTTCTGGCTCTCTTGTAAGAATCCCCTTCATTGCTGGACGTATAGTATGGCCGGACTAATTGACGTTAGAACGAATGAAATAAGCCCTCCATTACATTTTACGTGTTGTGTGTTGTTTTTTTAGTGTTTCGTTCTTGTTTGTTGTTGTTTTTGTCTGAATTTGTTGCAATTAACAATTCAGATGAATTAAGTATTATTTAGGATCATTATAAGGATCTTTCATCATGTCTCTACGGTGTCCTATTTCAAAATTATTATAAACCATTTCTAATTTCATATTATTTAAGAAATATAGTATTTGATACTTTTTTATTTCGACATTTTTAACCATAGCTTTTAAGGTTGCTTATAATGAGTGGATAATAAAAATAACCTTCCTTTTTGACAAACATTCTTTATTTCCCAAAATAACCTTAAGCTCTAAATTATTTAAAACTGGTAAACTTCCATATGTGAGATCACCGTTAGCGACCCGGGTTTCGCCTTTTGGCATCTTGTTATATGTTACTTATTATATGGCAGTATGTTATATGTTTGCTCACTGCCCACATATGATATAGCCTGAAGATGCCGAGAGTGAAAAATATTAACAACCTTAAGCATTAAATTTAACCCCATGGTTCTTATGATGTTTTTCATATTCCATTGATCCAATATCCTTCAATTCACCGTTGAGCTTAACTTATAAATCTTCTCTTTCTTTCACGTAAAAGTTTTACCCGGGCTTTTCTGTAGTAGTTTACAGTTTTTTAATGCTCCCATATAGTAAAAGTATTTTTTAATTCATTGAAATAAAATCTGTCATTGAAACCGGTTTTTTTTAAACGCCTGATTATTTTTGATCAAAAAACGCGAGTTTTGTTAAAACTTTCTATACATACCCATATTTAGAATTGGCACGTTTGAATTTTGACGTTAACCAAATAATATAATAAATATTATCTCTTATTATTTATCTGAAAAGATATCAGCTTAAGCAAAACTCGATTACCGTAAGAGAAGAAATAAGCGATACACAAGCCCTGATAAATCTCGCAGAGGACAAACCATATGACTATATGACAAGATGTAAGCCAAAACGACAATTTATTTGATATTGTTTCCAAGTCAAAACTACTAATTAAAGCTAAATGAATACTTGAGAGGAGCACGAATATGCGTTTTGGTTATTTGTTTTAGTTATTATTAACAAATAAGTTTGTATTTAATATATTTACTTATATGTACCTGCATGTTTGTTTTAACGAGAAAAAAAAATGTAAATAAATATCTGGTTATCATAAATACAACTCGTAAATTATCCCTTGAATACACCATTTCAACAGCAATTCAACGAGTCTTGCTTATATTTTAGTCGGGTAACAGTTCTGCGTGAGTGCCTAAGAAAACGTATTTACTAAACAAAGGCCTTCATATTCTTTTCATTGCCAGTCATTTCAGCCTATAAATATTCAAAGTGGATATCAGGCCAACATGAATGTCTCAGAAAAGTCGTAACAATTTCATGAAAAAAAAGCAAACAGTAGGCCTATGTTTATTGCACAAATTCCAATTACTCATTCCTATAAATTACATAACACTCATATCATCTGCCGATATACGTATAAATTTATTTACATTTACATATTAAAAAATATGACATACCGATTTCCACAGTGTGAAAGTGTCCATTCTAGAAATGAAGTATATTTATAGATCACCGTATTGTAAAGACATTGAAAATTATTGACAGCTATTTCAAAGTCAGCTGATGTGTTAGAATAGTAATAATTTATATAAAAATAGTATATTATATAAGATATTTGAATATAGCTTTGATATTATTCTTTCTCTTTTTTTATAACATATTCGCTCCCAAAGTAGAGCATATGAATCTACACGGTGTGAATATATCCACTCCGAAAGTGGATTATAAATGGATCTCCGAAATATGAAGACTTCTCGACGGATTATTTTCTTAAGAAATTTTATGAGACAATTTCTCAACTCAGTGGGCATCCAATCCTATATTTTTATGTTTTTAAAATATCCTACAGATGAAGAATCGAACCTGCATTCCCCCGGGTTGCCAGACGCGCACGCTATCAACTATGCTACCGGGAATTATTATCATTGGAAACCAGAATTTATTTTTTATTGAACTAAATATGTATTGTAAACGTATTGAAAAAATGGTAGAACTGGTTTGTTAAATGAAATGAGTTTACTGTTTTGTAAATTTAGTTACAGTAAATAAATTTTTCAATATGTTCTTAATGAAATATTCTTGTTTTCTTTGATATTTTATCAAATAAATTGGTATAGCTTTTAATAATAAATATGTGTTTATAAAATATACAAGAGTTTTAGCAATGTTTCAAATGATATAATGAGGCAAAATATAAACTATATATCCTGTAATGGAGGCGTATGGCGACAGATTTTTATAAGCGTTATCAGCTATTTTTTCAGTCCATTGGACACCCAGTTTTGAATCTACAATCGAATAAAAATATTCCGGTATAATTAATACTCAGAATTTTATACGACCATCATCAACCCCAGTTAGCGTAATTGGTAGCTCGCGCCTCTTGCGATCCAGGGAACGCGCGCTTGATTCCCCATCTGGTCGGATTTTTTAAAATCTGAAAATGCAGGACTTTCATTGTGTTAATCTGACAAACGTTTCTCGTGAAAAAATAATCTGTCAAGACATCTTCACAATGCGGAAATCTATATACCCTAGTTTTGGAGTGGATTTCTAATCACACTGTGTGGATCCATATGCTCCACTTTGAGAGCGAACATGGTACAAAAAAAATTACATATATAAAATTGAAAAAATTTAAAGATGTTTTGAAAATAACTTCTCATATATTTATGATAAAACAGAAAATATTTTTAAGCAATGTGTATTTTAAAATCAGATTACATTAGTTAGAAGACATCAATATACATCTTTCAAAAATGATTAAATAAAGACTTTATAAGCAATGAATTAATACAATCACAAAATATATTTTTTTATTATATATTTAGAGAAATACTAGATAAAAATAATTCAAACAGTATGTAAAAGGTTTATTTGAGATAATAAAACTCTTATAATAAAAGAAAAAATATACAAAAAATACTTACTCTACCATATAAACTCTGAAAAAAAAAACTAACAAAATCTAACTTATAATGATAAAAAATATATTTTACGGAGGTCTAAAAATCTTAAAGCTTGAAAAAGCACTTGGTCAAGCCTTAAAGCCGATTTTGTTTCCATAACGCAATGTGGTTTCCGGTTTCGTTAGAGAATTTCCCGGTCGATTTCCTGCTACCTTGTCGCTATCTCGAAGGGCGGGTGTGAACCTGTAAATTAAGCTTCACAGATCCTTTCTATTGATTGTTTTGATTTAATACAAATGACTTTCTTTTGTCTTTCGTTCGATTGTATTAGAGTTCACTGGGTAAGTTTTTTATTTTGAAATTGGAAAGTTTTTTCGCAGGAAATGTCTTCCCTTTTAAGGATTAATATATATATATATTATGTATTATTTCAATTTAGAAATAAAAAGATAACATTATCTAAGTAATATAAAATTAACAAAGACAAATCTTTATTCAAACTTTTTTTCACTAATAATATACTGTTAAAGGTGAAAGGTTTTAATTTTCATAAATAATTATTAACAAGTAAAATACAGAATAATTCACAAAATTTAACTGATTTAGTTTTATTGGTTATTGCTTAATTTATACGAACTAAGCAAAACCATAAAGTATGTGGGTATTGTGAATTTGAACTGTAAAAGTATTTTTGAAAATCACATATGTAGGATTAAATTTTAAATAGAGTTATCAATTGGCTGATTACCAGTTTACATTTATAAAAACTATATATTTACGCCAAATAAATCCATATGCTTTGATTTTGGAGTGGTCGTGGCTTAAATAATAATTATATACTGAAAGCTGGATCATATGATCGCGGATGATGTTATCGATCGGATATTGTTAACACATTCAATAAGCACAAAATCGCATCATATAAAGTTACATAAAATAATCAGCTTAATATTATTAAGCTCGCCATTTTCATCAACTCTGATAATTATATATGCCGATATATAGCAACAAACTTTGAAAAACACTACAAGTATGAGAATTTTATTCAGGAGTAAATAAACTCGTCTCCCCGGTTAGCGTAGTTGGTAGCGTGCGCGCCTAGCAATCTGGGAAATGAGGGTTTGATTCCCCATTCGTTAGATTTTTATAAACCTAATAATGCAAGATTCGATGCCCATTGGGTTGAGCAATTATTTGACAAACAATCCTCGTGAATAATAATCTGTCAAGACGTCTTCGCATTGTGCAGATCCATATATTCCACTTTTGGAGTGGATATCTTCACACTGTGTAGATCCATATTCTCCACATAGGGAGCGAACATGGTATAAAAAAAATCAAACACACTACAGACAGCAATTTATTAATTTTTTTTTAGTAATAATTGTTATAAATTATTTAGTTTTGGCTGAATATAACTACATGTTATTATTTTTTAATTAACTCTGCTTAACAATAAGCATTTTTTAGCTTCTGTTTAATGCTCTCAGCCGGTTTTTGTTATCAATAGTAATATGTTTCATATTAATCACAATAAGCAACTCCGCTGTAGTAACAATATCAAATAAACTGAACATTATAGAAAAGTACTCTGTCATAGTCCATCTATCTGTGTTACTATTTCTTTTTATCATATATACACGTAGTAGCCAAACTTAGTGATAAACCATTATCCTAAAAATTTATTGAACATGGTACCCGCATCGAAGGCGCCCGCATTCGGCAAGGACAAGTTGATAAGCATTATCACCTACCAAATACAATAATATGCTCTATTTATCACTATATGTATGCTAAATTAAGTAAGTCTATTATAATACCATCTTTATAAGGCACTTTAAACAAGCTTAATAAAAGCTTAATTAAGATATATTGATTATTATATATATCTTATTAGTAGTGAATTTCTATGTAGTTACAAGTTTTTGTTTTTTTTTATACCATGTTTGCTTCAAAGGTGGGGCATATGGATTTACACAGTGTGAAGATATCCACTCTGAAATTAGAGTATAAATGGATCTCTCCAATGTGAAGACGTCTTGACGGATTATTTTTCTCGTGAATTGTTTGTCATATAATAGGTCAATCCGATGGGCATCCAGGCTTGGATCTTTAGATTTTTTAAATCTGACAGATGGGGAATCAAGCCCGCATTCCTTGGATTGGTAAGCGCGCACACTTTGCTATCGGGGATACTCAACATTTATAAATTATACATGGTACTATTTTTTCGATTCAGGTAAATAAAAGCTCTAGGAACAAAGACGTCTGTCTCCATGTTTGGTCAAGAATGAGTTAGACATTCATCATGTAGAGCTGCCAATTTTGCATATAATGGTAGTAAGTTAAATTTGAAATAAATCTTATATTTACATTTTAAAAATATACAATCTAGTTTGTGACAAAACTGAAATTTTTCATAGTACTTTTTAACAAACGTAGCAGTAATTAAACGAATCAATCAGCGGGCTCAGTTTCGCCGTTTTTTAAATGGTGTTTCATACATAAAAAGAAGTGGTACTATGCATAGTAAGAGACAAATGAGGTAGTTTTCATAATTAAAATGGGTGTATTTAAAAAGCGTTTCTACAAAACCATGTAAATTATATTAAACTCTATTGATGAGATAATTTTTATTTTCACACCATGTTCACTCCCAAAGTGGAGCATATGGAATCCACACATTGTGAAAAAATCCACTCCGAAAGTAGTCATTATGGATCTCCGCAATGTGAAAACGGTCTTGACAGATTATTTTTTACGAGAATCGTTTGTCAGACAACTACTCGTCCCAATGGGCATCCAGTTATGCATTTTCAGATTTTTTTAAATCCGACCAGATGGGGAACCGAACCCGCATTCCTCGGATTGCTAAGCGCGCACGCTACCAACTACGTTAACTGGGGAGACAAGAGATAGAGTCAGATAATATTTATATAATATTGTAGTAATATTTAACATTACTTTTTTAGAGATGCTACTTAAAATAAATATATAAATAAAATGTATTCCTTGATTTGCCAATATTTAAGGGCTATAAAGAATGCCATCATTGTTTCTCAAACTCCCATATTATGTTAATATTAAAACCGCTATTATTTTAAGAATTATTATAGGGATTAAAGAACTTGAATAAACTAATGTACAGCGATATTTTTTTTGGAAACAAATTCTAGCCAAGAAATGAAGAACTTCTTCTATAAAAAATATCTATTTTGACGATCGTAATATATTTCAAATGTTTATGTACTGATATAACGTCTCATAAGTCGTTTTATTTGTAAATTTTAATGGGGAAAATTGGCCCAAATTAAAAAATATCCTGAGTCACTTTATAAAGGCGCCACGTAGTAGCCATATGCTCCGTATAGGAAGCGGTTATGGTAAAAGAATAAGAAGTTACAATAATGGTAGTGTAAAATATTTATGAAAATACAACGTCAATAGTATTTATACACGTATGTTTCAGCATTAAAAGGTTTTCTAATTATCTTTTCAATTACAGAAGTTTCTTTAATATTAATCTCAACTCGATAATTATTTTTTAAGTTATGTTTGTTCTGAGGACAAAGACTACAGATCGACATAGTTTTAAGATTTAACTTGATAAAATACTTTAATTTTTAACCAATTGTATTCACGAAGTATCTAATACAGTTGATTTTAGAAATGCAAATTAAATGATTAACGAGTTTTGAATCTAGGTTCAAACACATCAGCCACAAAAACAACCGCTCTGCAAAATACTTCGTATTTATATAATCCATATTAAATCAATGTGTCAGTCATAAATAAAATTATATACATATATCCAATAATACATAAATTTGTTTCACATGCGTGAATTAAAGTATTTCGGTGTATAATTTATCTTGGTCGTATTTGCGTGTAAAATTACCATGTCTAACCTGTGATACTAACCATCGGTGAAATTTTCAAGTAACATAATAAAACAGCTTCAAATACAAAACGTCAATACTTGTGGCAATGAGAAATAGGCTGCAGGCGTATGTCGCCCTGATTAAACAACATAAATCTTATCACAGCTTTCTTGGATCTATATTCAGGTAGGGCAGAGCTTTGTAAACTTTTATAAATGAAGTGACCATTTAAATATAAAAGTAAAGGATAATACATTCATTAAATTATTCATAATTATGTATTATTCTAAATGACGACGTGATAACTTTGAAGTTTTTAAACAGATTTTGTTTCCTAATTTTTATTTTACACTAAAGTGATATTTGCAATGTAAAGACGCCTTGTCAGATTATTTTTCATAAGAATTGTTTGTTAGACAAATGCTCAACCCAATGGGCATCTACGTTACCTCTACCCTCTTGAGACTTAGGAACCCCTACGCTATTGGGAAAACTATTATAGTTATTACACTAGTCTCAGAATAATTAAAATGTATTTATTCATCCATATGTACTTTTAAATATCAATCAAAACCTAATATATTTACTAGTGTATCGTACTATATATATTAAATAAATAAAGCTTAAAGATACCAAATGATTTTTTTTTTGTTAAAACTGTCGATATAGGTGTATGAAAGTTTTAAATAAATAAATAATAATAGTTAAATTCAATTCATTTAAGTGTGGATTTATACATTATATTCTACCAAAATGGTAAATCGATATCTTTTACCCTCTTATGACTAAAATTTTGTTTATAATTTTTATTCACAATTTTAATCATATAAAATATGTCTTTTTAGATTCTGAATTATTTAAAACTGGTAAACTTCCACATATGGAATCAATTTCCATCAAGCACCATCAGTCGAAAATATTAATTATGTCTTTTTAGGTTATATTTACGTGTGCTTAAAATATGATAATTGAAGTGGCTTAAATCAAACACGACACTATCTATATCAAAATAATTAAAGTGAGAGAGAAATGCTCATATTGTATTAATCTTAAGCGTATTAATCTCCACATCATATTATCTACTATCTATTATAGTTTCTTTGAACTGAGTAGTCTAGTTTCTATCTACTATAAATGCTGTTTGGTAAAATGTTGGCAATTTTTTTGTATGTCACTTCATCTAATTGTTTTTTTAATTAAAATAAAAATCATTTGTTTCATTGGCTTTGTTATTGGATTATGGACGTTTAGAGAAAACTTGTTCTATTTGTATTTAACGAGTAATTGCGATAATAATAATTTATTCGTAACTTTCAAATCCACTTTTATATGGCTTAATTGCCATTGGTAACTTTTGCCCTTTCACTATAATCTTAAATAGATACTAAAATAAAACCAAATTTGATAAAAAGTGTACTTATGGTAGATAAAAACTAAACGACTCAATTAATATTGTATATAAACACATATATTTATATAAAAGATTTAGAATAAGTTAAAAGGAAGACATCTTCGAATTTATTTAAATTTCTTTGGTGAACATTGTTTACTTTTAATTTAATTCCTCTTAATTATGCCGAATATAAAATTATATTATTAATGTAATATTTATGAACAAAACTAACTTGACACAGCGATAAGTCAAGATATATCTTTTTAGCTTAGATCAAACCTTTTATTAGGTGGATTTTTTTTGGGAAGGTTTTGTGGGAAGGGGAGCAGAAAATTATTGACAATAAAGGTTTTGAAGATTTGTATCCTATCCTAGAACCACATTGTCAAGATTCACGTGGAAAGCTTATTGAAATAAAGAGAATAAACCATGATAGGATAGTAAAAGACGTTTAGTCACTGTTACATAATCTCCAGGTGGTCTGCTTCTCAGTTGAGAAACCGCTGGGAAAGTGTAATAGGGTGTATGTGGCTAGAAGTCGGTTTGTACGGTATTATCCGCAGAACGATATCTGATTTCTAAGCCAAACTGTCAGGCAGTATAAATGATCGCCATTATTGGTTAAGCTATGGAATCCAATAAGCCATCACCCCCAAATGTACCACACCCATAAAATGCAACGCAGTGTAATATGTTACATGCAGAGTGCCCCCTTTCTCATCACAATGTAACACAATGTTACATGACTATTACAAAAATGACGAGACGAGATCAAAATTTGAATGAAAAACTTCTACAAAAGAAGCATCTAAAGAACGTATTGAATTTACGTATTTTAAATTCCTTAAAAAGCTCCACAATGAAAGTTTTAAATTACAAATTTCGTATAACGAATACTGTAAAGTTTAAATCATACATTATAGTCTATATGACTTTAAAACCAAAATTATTTTTTAGTTTATTGTGCAGAGGAAAAATAAACTTTTAGTGAAAAGCTTATTCATTATATATAAAATATTATTTTTTTCTGAAATCAATGTACTATGATGGACTAGATAAATTCACATAAATAATAATTCACTTGAAATCGAAAATTGTAAAATGAATTTTAAGTTATATTCTTATAAAAATTATCTAGCACAAATTCATCTTAAACTAGAATGCTGAAATTTTAGGCTCTCGTAAATATATTTCCAACTTCATAGAAATATGGTTATTACAATATAAATTATCAATAACTGTGTGTATAATTTATAAATTAAATTTAATTATTATAACTATTATTATAGTATATAATAATAATTATTTATACACACATAATTTGTTGTTAATTAATAATAATTAATTCACAGCTACTGGTTTTGTTCTTTATTACCTGTTTATTATAATACGTAATATTTTCAGTGGCGTAGCTACATATTCAGCGCACTGGATCAATTAAAATAATTATAACTTTTCGGTTTTTTTTTAACTCTCACCCTACCTTAAAATTTTGATTTCCCTTCAAAAACTATGGTGTCTTGTTTTGCTCTCACGGTAAATACAAAAATTACTTACGCTTATCTGTAAAATTTTTCGCGCTCTAATAATTCGCGCACCTGGAGCAATGGCTCCAACCGGTCCTCGGTAGTTTCACCACCAAAAGAAATATTTCTTTGAAAAAAGAAAACTTTAAATTCTATTTCGATACTAGACAAAAAAAAATTCAGGCTCTATCCTCCAAAGCCACGTCGCCACCCTATATCTTCCTCAAGCACACTCAAATCGTATACATTACTGATAAGATAATGCAGAAGTAATGCTATTCCAAGGCATCTGCAGCATGAGTCCTGGCTAGTTCTAGCATCATTACTTGATCGATAGTATAATACATTTCAGATTGTAAAGTTTTTCGTCTTCTAATCCCCAAATTTCTTACGAAATCACGAAGAAAATATATTTGATTTCAGTATAAATTAGACATATAAAAAATTACTGGATTGTTTAATTCCAGCTTGATACCAGTGAAAGCTTTGTCATCAAAAGCAATTTATATAATATTAAACATGGGATATTTTTTTTTATCTTCGAACGAAAAATATTCAGAACTACATAATCAAGGAAACTTGTTCCGTCAAGGTTATTTTTCACGAGATTTAATTTCAATCCAATGGACTTGACTGATTTGACAAAATGATATTATGAAATTAAGGAATATACCCTCAGATAATAGTGTATAGTTACTATTAATAATATATAGTATGTATGTTTAAATACATTCACAATGAAATCAATGACTATTACTTAAAATTCAAGTTGAAAACATTTGCAAAATTAATGAAAAAATCATTGTAGCAAAAGCGAACCCGGGTGGGTAATCAATTTCTTCGCAATTTAAATGTTCACCCTCCAAATCAAATACAGGTAAACAAAATTTATCGCAAGGTAGCCAAATGAACGGCCCTCTGTAGAAAGAAGAATTTTAAGATTTAACAGTGTTTCTCCAAGTCACTGAGCATTCAGCCGTGAATGATGAATCTTGAACACTCAGCGATTTGCCCACGCTACACGAGCAATTAAAAATACCGCACGTCAAGCACTGGGATTCGATACACCCATCTCTTTCTTTTTTTATTAGTTAAAATGAGACAGAATGATATTTCGGTGCTTTGTCTGTTGTTTGTAGTGAAGTTTTTATTATGTTTACTGAAGATGATAAGCCGTAAATATTTTGCCTCCGCAAATGTGCGTTTGGTGCGATTAATTGAGGCGAATCGTTATTCTTGTTGGATTGTTGTTGTTGTAGTACTTTAAAGTTAGGTCGTTTCGTACAATTTCACGCCAGTTCGGGACTTTCCGATCAAAACTTTATATATTGGACCGTATAAAAATAATTAAACCCTTGGCTTGCGATGAGATACTTTTTGAATTTGAAGCGAAGCATTCGTTTTCAACCAAGCGTTAAATCAACGAAGCTTTCCGGGAAATCACCCTTCCGATGAAAATTCTCGAGAATAGTCGCACTAAATATTTTAATAATTAGTTTTTAATATCATCAATCACGAAATTTTTATGTGAGAAAAATATTTTATCAATACGTCACTTTCTCTGTTACACCGTTGAAATATTTGAATAAAAAACTCAAATAAATTTTAAATAACAGACATACATGATTTTTTTATATATACAGTATTTGCTCGTAAAATCTGGCATATTGATCGACGCAGAATGAAAAATTCACTCCAAAAGTGGATAATATGGATCTTCGTAATGATAAGACGCCTTGACAGATTATTTTTTACGAGATTCGTTTGTCTGACAATTTCTCAGCCCAATGGGTATTCAGTCATGCATTTTTGGATTTCCAAAATCTGATAGATTGGTAATCGAACCTGCACTATCCGAATTTCTTGGCGTGCATGCTACTGACTACTCTACTTATCAAAGATAAGAATTTAATAGTAAATCAAAAAATATTGTATATTTCTTAGGAATTTTGTAACAATATTCACTTAGCTTAATGAACTAAATTTAAATTGCTTATAATTATGATAATGTTGTTTACCGTGAAACATTGCAATTATTTTCTATACTTATGATGACTTTTTTCTGTAATATTTTTTACAATATTATATTTAATTAACTCCGAAATGAAAAATATGGATTTCATAAAATATGGAAACCTGAATTGACTAATTATATTTTTTAAGCCTATCGCTCAATCCACTGAAGTTGTCCATTATTGTTTTAAATCTAGAAGATTTATACTTATGACCATGGATTTCAAAGCATACGAGCTTAAAAATCCTGCTATATTCGGTTAGAAGATTTTAATCAATATTTATTTTCATTAGCATAAAATATGGATGGGATTAAATTTGTGTTTAATAATCTCAAGCTTATTTTTAGTTAATCCCTCATACGTGGGTACGTCGCAGGGCTCCGAGCGTCTCTTTAAAAATCTTAATATGAATTTAATTAAAATTACATATATTGGATTATCCACTTAGTCAAAGTCATTTGTTTAATTTATATGTCAATAATATTACTAACTTATTGATAGTACAATACATATCTCACGGTGGTACATATTATGAATATCAACATTTTTAATAATAATAATTATTTTGAAGCTATTTGAAATGTAGTTTGAAAAAACTGATTACCTCTTATATAGATCATACCAACTAAAACATTTTAAATAAATGAAAATAGTTTTAGTTTGAAAATAATATGAAAAGAATTTTGTTAAAAAGAAGTTCTCATTGTTTAAATCAATTTTTTTTTATGATATACTAACACACTTTTAATTTATTGTAAACTACAATCATTGAAATTTAAACAAAACCTTATTAAACCATCCACATGTAATATAAATTTTATATGTGACTATGTAAGTAACATCTATCACTCTCTTTTGAACAAAATGTGTAGTAAGGATAGCCCATATTTAAAAATGGGCTATCATTCGTTACATACGGATATCAGATTTAGACATACAAGACTGTAGAATACCTAATCCAATTTCCCGAAAATCAGTTTACAGTAAAGAAAAATTGTAAGAAAAACTACGTGTCACTATTCTTGAAAAAAACGTGCGTCTCATTTCATTCAATATCCAATTTCCCACTCGCTTAGGGTGGGTCGATTACCAGCATCTCTCCCCTATGTTGCTATTGCGCAGCATATAGGCAAGCGCCTATTCATCAAGATCTTTTTGCGCTTTCTAAAGAATATTTATTTGAGAATTATACAAAGCTAGTCGTAAACTTGCATTAGTTGCATTTACGTATTGTATTTCTGAGTGCGTCACTGAGAATGGTATAGTAGGGAAAGTTGAGACAGGCTGAGAACATATTCTGGATATTTTCCATCAAAAAACTAATTTGAATGTTTATAACCTTCTTATCCGATGTCGAATATACTTTGCGATTACTGCGCATATTAAGAGTTTACTTATTTAGGGCTGACAAAAAAATAATAAAACGTAAAATAATTTATTATCTCTGTAAAGTATTGAGATCAAACTTGTAAAATCTGAAGTACTGCAATAGAGTAGAATCACAACAGTCAAAAAAGTTGTCAAGTACAGTTTATAGAAACATTTATTTTGATGTAACTAGAAATAGTATTTATGGTTTTGACTGATGGTGCTTGATGTAAATTGATTTTAAATTCTAAATTATTTATAACTGGTAAACTTCCATATGTGAGTTCACTGTTAGCTACCTGGGCTTCGCCTTTCGGCATCTTCAGGCTACATTATATGTAGGCAGTGAGCGAATATATAACATAATACCAATAAATCATATTGTAACTTACGATTTATAGTCTTAAATAAGTAACTATCATTAGTGAAAATAATAATAGGAGACAACAAAAATATCCTTAATCTATTGGAATTAACTAACAAACAAAAAGAAAACATTATCATTAATCTATTGGGTTTAACCTATTTAATTATAATGAATTTCACTAGAAAATATAAAAATACTTAATCAATTATAAAATAACCTGTTAAAAATATGTTTACTAATAAGTTAATGGATATAGCAATAAACTATTGGGGAACATTAGCTGATTATTCAATAATGGAAGTTTCGATTGATCTCCAAAATTTATTGATAGAACAGTTTTTGTGCTCCTGTATTAATAAGTAATAACTTAATTCCATTATCTACATCAAACCCATGATTCTCTACAAGCAAATGATTTTCAAATGTGGATGTGTTCTTTTGTAAACGTAATGAGGCCAAATGCTCTTTTAATCTTATTTTTAAACTACGTGTCGTTTTACCAATGTAGGTAATAATGTAATAACTGTGACCATTTTTAGCACGTCTAAAATATTCTCATTTAAAAAAGTCTAAAATTCAATTTAAAAAAAAAATATATATAAACATAAAATAACGGTATCTTAAATTGAAGAGAATTTGAAAATGAAAAAAATGTGCACCGCTGAGAGAGATGGATAAATCTGATGAAAAAAAAATTAAAAATTAACATTATTCAAAACTCACTCTATCTCAGGCGGAAAATATCAATACTCAAGTCAATTTAGTTCGCGTTCATCGCTCTCCAAATTTTGATCATGTAGAATTTGACTGTATGCATACGTCTAGAGCAATGTCTCTTTTGCGGAATATACATTCATACTTTCGTATTTATATTAATTTCCTGGGATTCGTCATCACTGCAATATGTTCTTATGATATGTGTAAGGTAATCATGGTTACTTTGGTACTACAGGATGGAAGTTTGAACCCCACAAACCCCACAACTGCTGAGGATTTTAAATACTCAAAAATATGGGACTTACCCGAGCGGTTGCGTAAATAGCTGATAACTCACTTTTGGGACAAATGTACGTCAAAATAAGTTCTCACATTAAAAAAAATCTTATACTTTGTCTAAAATGGATAATTTTATCCATTGTAAATTCGAATATTCTATTTCCGAAGAGGACGTGGCAAAACAAATATCATTACTTATATAAGTAGTAATTATTGTGTGACACCAGTGTATTTTCTTTTCAAATAAATATATGGTCAATTTCTATTTGTACTTTCAAGTAAAAGCTCCAATGCTATGAATTATATAATTCAGCAGCATCAAAATAATAACACAATAGAACTAAGCGCTCCAGTAGACAGACACGGCATCAACTGTTTTCACCTCGGCAACTCATTTTCACGAGATAAAACATCTTCATTTTCACAATATGGCAGTAGCATTTTACCAGCGCGTTATAAATTATTGGTTTGAAACATGTTCCCAGCGTTCGTAGAGAGATGAAATCATTAATCCGCATAAAGGAAAATTCATCTTACAGTGTCGAGTAAATGTTAAAGTTGTTTTGAACTTTCCGCATTACACGTCTTACAACGTAAAAGTTTACGTTATTTTACTTCGAAATGAAGATGTCAAGCTTGAAATACGAGGAAGAATAGACATAGTTAATACTCTAATTAGCTATTTAAATGATTGTATGATATAAGTCGATAAACGATTTCTTTCGTAATTTCTTATTTAATTATCAATTTTCATATTTATTTAAGGCTCAAACAAAGCATATATTTTAGATGCTGGACTGTATGACTAATAGGTTGAGTATTTGGCTGAAAACAAATCTCGTAAAAAACTGACAATGTTAGGCCGGAGGTTTGATAGCAGAGAGTCGGCAACAGAGATACAAAATATCTATAAATCAAATTGTTGTAACGACAACATGCTATCATGCTGTCGAACATACTCACTTCCTCGCTCACCTATTTATAGCTATTGCATCTCTGTTGCTGTCGCTCTACCGCAGTCATTTTTACAGTAGCGCCGGCCTAAGTCGTAACAATACAAAGATTCTCATACTCGTTTTAATTAAAAGTATATCATTGATGTCAATACATAAAAAAAACTAGATTCATAAAAGCAATATGGTTTCTATAAAAATTTATTGATGTCTTAATAAAAACGAAATAAAAAAATTAAGATACCAAATATTATATTATTATTAAAATAAAACATTAAATTTTAATTCAATATTATAATACGTATTCGTTTAAAATTTCATATAAAATTTTTTTATAATCTTTATTCTATGGACAACTAATATTTTAATAATCCGGTACAAAGCAAGTTTGAGAATATTATAACCATATGTAATGCAGTATGTGTAAGCGGTATAAATAATATCAAATTATAAAATGAGGTGTGGTTTTCAAACCATAATCTTCTTATATTATCTGTTAATCGATCGTATAAATTGTTTTGAATTTTTTTGCTGTAATATATAATTTTTATTTTGATATTTTTTAACTATTTGATTAATTGAAGCTATATAAGTATAAACTATTTTATTTTAACAAAGAGTAAATTTTAAAAGTTTTTCAGTAAATCTGATTTGAGCTTTAATTACTTTAAAATTGTTAAAAAATACTTATTGAGTAAAATAATTATGATACTAAATAATTTAAACACGTTATTGTTAGGAACAATAATTTATTTAATAACCAACTTTCTTATAAAACTTCTCTTCTTAATATTATTTTAATTTTAATATTTCTTGTCGGAGCAAAAATATATTTATTAGTAGAAAGCTTTCTTAAAATAACAATTATTTCCGGACAAAACTTTCACTTAAAATGTAACCGTCAAAACAAATTATTCGTAATGATCATAAATGATAACGCAAATAATAATATTGCCGAGCTTTTGTTTAACAAATTATAAAGCCTACGCAATTCGCAAGGTGAGAATAGGTTGTTTTCAAAACAAATGTCTATCATTAACAAAGCATTTACCACGTTATGTTTATGTTCAGAATAATATTTAAAAGATTATTTGATTTTAAGAGCTTTTTTGAAAAATATTGTTGACTCCGAGGTCGTGTTAACTAAAAAAAAAGCTTTCAGTATCACCAGTAAATTATTTCTTAGACACATCGTATTTACATTAATTTATGATGTTGTTTATAATTGTTTTTCAAATAGATAAATACATTTGTGTATGTAGTGTTACAAATATATCAACTACGAAAATTAAATATAAATAGCAATTTAAAATTTTCCTTGGCATACATTTTTCTTATGAGGAGTGAGGAGCATATAGCTACTAAATGAGGACTTTAGGATTTTCTGTCACCTACCAGCCAGCTTGCTTTCTCCCAGGTCCTAGCGGCATGTTTTAGTTCCACTGAGTATATCAGCCTTCCAGTTCACCGTACTCCTATTGGTCAAAATAAGAGACGAACAGGCACTAGGTTCCTCAAAGACATCCGTAGTATATGCCCATGTAAGATTTTAAGTATAACATGATACTAACCCGTCCGCTTCTTTATCTCATAGTTTCTTACGAAGTCAGATTAATTCACCCCATTATCCGATGCAAGTATCTGTTCACAAAGTTTACGTTAAGTTTCTTCTAAGCTCTCTTAGGTGCCAATATTTGCTACCATACAGCAACACCAGCAAAATGCATTCGCTAAACAATTTGCACTGATTGCTGACCAAGGACCTCCGCTCCACCCAAACCCACATTGAGTTGAACGTTGCTTCAGCCGTCATAAGGCGAATAGCGAGATCTTCATACATGTTATGCTTTCGGGGTTCATATACCAGAGAATAGCAGCGTGAAGATTACTATCCCGTAAATGAATTATATGAGTTTCCTTATTGTAAATATGTATAGCGACAGAATTTTTTTCACGATAATTAATAATTACCAGCGAATTGTTGAATCTTTTGTAAATTCCTGCATTTTTGGAAATTTTAAAGCCTAGCACACGTAGAAATTTAATTCAAAATTTCTGGCTCCAAAATAGGTATTCAATTTCTCACCACCAAAGAGACAAGTAAAATAGATAAACGAAAAAATATAAGTATTTTATAAGCATAATAAAATACATAAATAACTTAATTTAAAGTATTAATGGAAAATTCATATGCCTTCAAATATTAGTACTGAGATATTCACTATTTTACATTTTTATACTTGAAAAATATAACTTGTGATCTTATTTGCAGAAAAAATCGTAAGGCAAGTATGAAATTTGCATTTTTGGTGAAGTATATAAATTCACGGGGTAAAAAAATACAATAAATTTAGCTAGACTAGAAGAAACGAATTAATAAAACATATGAAACGTGTTGAATAATGAATAAGGTTGTTGGCAATGCCATAGTATTTTCTGCTATAAGTAACACATTTTTCGTCATTGACAAGTCTGTCAGATAAATTCATTCACAGGTACGAACATACGTATTACTTAGTATTGTTTTTCAGTGGAATTATCTTGGAAGCTTTTGCTGTGACCTATAGTGGACTTGCCAAAAACTTTCATTTTTAGTACAGTAATGTTAACACGCAAAATAAATAGTACTGACAAAATAGTACTTGTTGTTGTTGTGTCTTTTAGTATATTAATATTGTGTTTTTGTTAAATGGAAATCATTTTTAATAAAAAACTCTAAAGTATATCTTCCTAGTATCATGCGCGGCCAGGAATCTGGGGAATGCGGGTTCGATTCCCCGTCTGTTGGATTTTAAAAATCCAAAAATACAGTACTAGATACCCATTGGGTTGAGCAGTTATCTAACAAACGATTCTCGTGATAAATAGTCTATCAAGATGTCTTTACATTGCGAAGATCCATATACTCTACTTTCGGAGTGAATTTGTTCACTCTTAGTAGATCCACGTGTATGTTTGGCAGAAAACATGGTATGTAAATAAATGTGTAATATATTATCAAATAAATATCAAGATCTTGCTATTTTTTAATCTTCCATTTCACATTCAATAACTATTGGAGAAATTTCCAAGTTGCGTTGTGTCTTTAAAACACTAATAAAAATAAATCATATGCTTTTTAATTTTTTTATGCACAGTTATGTCTATTCAATATTTTTGACACACTTTTATTGTGCACAGTATTGACAAAATACAAATTGAAAATAAGAAAAATTATGACCATCTAGCCAATGGGTTGAGTATTTCTTATAAATGAAAACTTTCAAGATTTTAAAGTTCTATATATCGTCGCGGTGAAGCAAAAAGTCAACAAATATTTTATTGTATAATAGAAATGAGCTAGATAGATGCATTAAGCAACGAATGAGACAACTAGTTGTAAACACCACTCTGAGTTCCAGACCGACGGCAAAGCTAACGTTAGGCATTTGAAATTAGTTGAATTATCTCTATTTATTATGCAATTAACAAATCTGATCTTATCATGACCACAGATGAGAGTGTGTAAGGATTCATATATTGAAAAAATTAAAAACAGTTAAATAGAACCATAATTATTAAATGAAACTAGACATTTGTTTATTCAAAGTTTTAGACATAACAAATTCGTTATTTAGCAACTTTTTTTTAGTGATTTCACGATCCACGACGGTGTTGTGCTTCATTGCTCTAGTGGATATGTTAAAAAAATAATCCATCAAATATTTTAAATATCGGTAAAATTTAATCTACTTCAATTGCTAGTACATAAATAATATACCTGATAACTGAATTTACATATTCAAGCAACCCTTGTAAGAAAAATTTAAATATTAATAGGTAAATTTACATTTAAAAAAAGATCTGGTTCAATACACACTATGCCTGATCAATCATTTGCTATTGAACGAAAAGTGTTTGGGCAGTATTTTTTTCTTTGGGGAATTCGGCGAAATTCTCGTTGGGCGTTGATATAAATCAAATTCTCTGATACGCCTATTATGGGAGAGTAACAAAAATTGAGTGAGTACACGTTATGAGAATATATGAAAAGAAAATTCACTCTACGACTGAAAAAAAATCAATTTATCGAAGTGAGTTTTTTTTGGACCAGCATATTCAATTGAAACATGATGGTTAATTCAGTGCTCTACGCGAAGTTGAAATATTACTTATTACATACTGATAAATGATGTAATATTTACTACGATAAATAAGACTTAGAACCAATAAAACTATGGAAAAATAGTTGAATTATTTAATAAAATTATAATAATATACGTCTCATACTATGTAGTAATATTGTTTGGGGAAATATAAAAGTGGTTGATCAGGGATGGCCCAAATTAGGTAGATCATTTAGAAGCGTTCGTAACAAAAGCTCATAAACAATAATAAAAACTTGTTCTATGGTATTTTATTTTTAATGCTACATTGTAATTTATTATACCATATTACGTTTTAACAGTTTTTTTTACTAAAATTAGTTATCAATCAATATCTCAATCAGTTGTTCACCTAGTTTTACGTATTTTGATTGATTTTAAATCCAGCTATGGAAATTAAGCTAACTGGTCGGCTACAGAAGAAACGTATTTAAATGAAAGATATTTCTTATATAATTAAATCAGGTATTTTAAAAGTAGATCGTAGACACCGAAATAATGGTAAGTAAACAATCTCTGTCACTCCGATAGGGTAGAGGTAAGTGCAGTGATCCACAACCACTGTGCCACGGCTTGTTCTTCCTGTCTTATAGCGTATTTTCCAATAAAAAAATAACATGAGAAATGCCACTACTTGGCGGCATTCATTTCTTTTTTCACTTGTGCTGTGCCGTCAAACATAAAAGGTTACGAAGCACTGGGTTAGCGTATGCGCCTTGCTTCCGGTGAATACGGGTTCGATTGCCACATTTGCCAGAAAACCCGAATACGCAGAACTGGATACTAATTGAGTTGGGTAATTATTTTAGGTAATAATATATCAAGACACTTCTTCGTATTGCGGATATCCTTTAACTCTAATTTCGAATCTGACATCTTCACACTATGTAGATAGATACATCCATCCAGAGAAGATGAAGTAATAGTAATTAAAAATCACTGAAAATACTGAAAAACTGTAAACATATGCATAACGAATGTCTGCTTTATATAATTTTCAAACACTTTTTATTAATGTCTGTATTCTTTGCAACGTAAAAGAGAGAATAATTTTATCAATGTGTCCTTATTAATCGATAAAGTGTTTTGTAAGAATTCTTCGATAATATTTTAAGTTTACTGATAAAATATCTACTTTCAATATTCAAATCACGAAATCACATCAATCTTATTTAAATCAATATCCGTCGTCAGAAAATACACACTGCTTTCTTACCATCTATCTAAAGACCTTTCATAATCTTTAGTTAGACGACTCGTTCCCCTATTGCGGAGAGCTCAGGCGATGGGGTATTATCTTTTCGGTTCAAAGGACAAATTACTGGAGGTAATGAATGGGGAAGACCCACCCTTTAGTTTAACTTTCCAGGGTACAACTTACTCCTATCGTTGCTTTTCGCTGTTTATGTTATATTTTAGTTATTTCAGCTATCTTTATAGCTTAAATTTTACATGGCATTGTAAAAAACAATTGTTTTTCTATTTATTTTTGCAAATATTTTGATGAAAAACGATTTATTTGTAGAGTTGCTTAGGATAGAGACACTTTTGATAGATCTGAAGACAAATAGTGAAATAGTCAAAAGCTCAATGGAGTTGTCAACATTTCTTAGAACGTTTTCTCACGCATTAAATGTAAAAATTTATACGGGCCATGCATGTAGCACAACGCAAAAAGATATTATTAAATCATATTCAACTAAAAGATATAAACTCGTTCTCATAAAAGTGGAATATATCAATAGCAGAAGCAACTTTTGTTAAAGATCATCATTGATCACATTGGCATAACTACTGGCAGGTTAGTCCTACATTTAGGAACAAAACATATTGTCTTGTTCCCAATAATTCTACCTGTGAAAATATTAAAATCAGCATTTACAACTGCCATCTGTCACGTCAATATACCATCTATGCGGGCGTATACCGTGATGTAATAAATGAAACGCTCTCCAAAGTGACGGAAGTTTCCTAGAAGCAGGTTACCAGAATTTTTATTGGTATGCAACCAAATAGGTTCTGTTAATATTTAACCTCGTTAGTAATGTATATTCCAATTAGAAAATCATCCTTCTCCGAAATAAAGTTTCGACGGCCGAACAATCCAAAAAATGGTTTAAATGACTATACAAGCTATTTTCTTTCAGCCAACATATATGAACACAGGTAAATAATGTGTATATCCCATGTCCAAACTGGACCATATAGATCTAAACAATGTGAAGATGGCCATGCCAGGAATAGACTATAATAGTATGAATATCTGCAGTGAATACTAGTTAAAATTGATACAATTTTTGACAAGAATTAATTGTCAGCTAATATTGTAACTCAAAGGCATTTAAACACACATCTTTGATTTTTTTTTTATCCAGTGACTGTGGTAATCGAACCCACAATCTCCATATGTGAAAAGTACATACACTCTATCCTCTCGGCTATGGGAAAAATATGTCATCACAATCTGCAATTTGTCACATAAGTAAATAAAATAACTATAGTTTAAAATGGTGAACTATTTTATAAACATGTCAGAATTTTAATATTAACATCTTTTCAGTTCGATATAAATGATTAAGAGAAACTTTGCTATATGCGCAAAAAAGGTGTTCAATAAATGACTTTTGGTAAAAACGTGCACTTAAATGTATTTTTTTCATTTTATTTTTATGGTAATTAATATAAAACAAAAAATGCAGACATGTTTTTGTGATAAATATCGCAAAATACTGATTGCACAGAATATCACATAAAAAGAATACATTCGTGTATAAGCGGCAGCTAAAAATATGCCCAGTTTCAAAATTTTATATTGCGCTATCAAACCAATCCACGCAATGGCAAATATAAGCCACCATAAAACACTGAATATCGCGAGATACTAAATTATTATTACATAAGTAAAAACGATATTTTTCATACATCGCCCTAACTGCGTTATGGAAAAATCGTTATCATTTGACTTTGAGAATTACGACACACTTAAAAAGTTATCATGCCACGGGGCAATGAATGTTTACGTCAGCTTAAATTTATTTTTAAACTTAAGTAAATGTACTTTTTTATGAATTTCAGTACGAAAAAATATAAAAAAAGATATTCGAAAACTTTTTCGAACTTGTTGAGTCAAGTTTTTCTAAAAAATATCCTTAATCTTCTTATAAAGGTCTTTAAATTAAATTTATTCCTAATAGAATATTTTGAGTTATATTGCGAAAAAAATTACAAACACAATGTATTTTTAGTGCGTCTCGTAAAAAAGTAATGCAATAATTATTATAGCTTTTTCAACATGTTTATTTTTATATTTATATTTAACGCGTAACGAAACATTTATGAACAATATCATCAAACAGTGGCGTGCCTATTTTTATATATTATATTTAAAAAAAATGTAAAACATTGACGGTTTCTGATCCTACTAATAAAATAAGTTTAAAAAAATGTGTGGGTGAATCAAGTCATAATAAAGTTTCTCCAACTGGTTATTAAGTAATTTGGCTTATCGAAATTATTTCCGGATGTTTTTCATTTAAGTAAAACTTAGTTTATATACATATATATATCTGCAACTGCAAAATATAATGATGCAATTACATAAAGTTAAATGTTCAGGTAAGCCAAAAAAGGTTTTTCCTAATCATATAACGTACATAAACACATTTCCAAATCGATAAAAAAAATAGAAACCAATCAATTGTAAATCGTAAACATACAAAAAAAGCAAAATTTAAGCTCCTTATATAATATATAAGGAACTATATTATAGTCCTTATGCAAGTAAAATTTAAGCTCCTCAGACTTTTTTTAATATGATATAAAGTACTATATGATAGTCATTATGCTTTCAATGCATTAAGGTTGCAAATTAATCAAATAATTAATAAATTAATTTAAAAAATCCAAATGCGTTTCGATTTTTTTAAATTTTTTTGTCATATGACTTCAATCATGTTATCACTCATAATCATACTCATTAACTACAAGTTACCATCGTTAACTCATTTAAAATATTTTGTGACTCGCATCCATATGCTTCTCGAGTACAGATATGTTTCTTTTTAGATTCTTGCAAAATCAATCTGTCACTTCATTTTGACATTTTTCCTTTACATTCTATGAACTTCTATTCATTTTTTATAAAATTATTATTTACCGCCAAATTACAATAAATTTAAGAGAGTTATCCATTTATTGTGAGGAAAAACATTTTTTCTACTATCAAAGTAAAATAAACGTTATGTTAACTTGTTTATTCAAGGACTGTCTCCTAAAACGCCAAAATCACAAGCTTTCCTTAGCTGTTCTTAGAATACAAATCGCATGACTTTAATTGGCAACACTTTATAAAATACACATGACAGTATCTTAAGGAAAGATTTAAACATGGATATATATTAATGTCTATTTTATAATAGTAAATTTCACGTAATATTCGTTAATTAAATGTCGACCTACTCGGTTTGAATTCTCCCTTTAGTACTAAAAGTCATTAATGGTTTGTTAACTGGTGCGCACTCTAAATAGTTGTACCAACTCAAATATCGTTTAGCTTGCATGTAATTTCAGCATTATTGCAAATAACAGAAGTTCAGAACCAAAAGACAAACAAACATTACAGTGAGCAGCGACGGAGTTTTGTTTATTATGGAATAAATAGCCTTATTGTTCTTTACGAGTTTGTATTATTTGAAATTTAATGCATTTTTACCATGAAAAAGATGGTTTGCTTAATATTTATTTACATAATCAAAATAAATAATATTTAATATAGCGGTACCAATAACAGAATCAATAATTAATATAGATTGATAAATCTTAATGAGATCAAAGAAAGAAGAATGTCTATGGGTCCAAATTTTAAAATGCTTTAAAAAAATATATACAAAAAGCACGCTGATTTTTTTCATTTTGAACATACAGCTGTCATTTGTATACAACCTTAACAAACGAATTGTATTTTTTTTTAAATAGCTTGTCTTATAAACTACCGTATTTATTTACATAAAACTATTTATTTAGGCTATTTTGTATTCAACTTTTTGAACTATAAACAAATCGATATCATATAAACATTTTTTTTTATGTATACATTTTTCGCTCCCAAAGTAGAGCATATGTATCTACACAGTGTGAAGATATCCACTCCGAAAGTGGGGTGTATGGATTTCTACAATGTGAAGGCGTTTTGACACATTGTTTTTTTACGAGAATTGTTTGTTAGACAGTTACTAAACTCAATGAACATCCGGTCCTGCATTTTTGGATGTTTAAAATCCGACAGATTGAATTAAGTCCGCATTCCTCGGATAACACACGCTACCAACTACGCTACCGGGGATACAAATACAATGACAGTTTACAAATCAGTGACTCAATGTCAAATTAATGCAATAATACATTTAAAAAGTTGAATATAATGTGATTGTTTTCAAAATTGCATAATTTTTTTTTTGAATTAAAACGTATATTGGAGACAAAAAAAAATAAACATAAAACGCGTTTGGCTTATGTGGCTTTTTATTTTTATTTTCAATATTTGTTTAAATTATTCATTCGAATCTAAGATATACATGAAATAACTATAAGGAGATTTCATTCAGCAGTTACGTCATCATTTGACCATTATGGTCTTAATAGTACTTTAAAATGTTCTTTAAATTCAAAAAGCATTAACTGATGAATTTTAATAAAAATTTATATTTTAAAAAGAGTTATATTTTTAAGAGCTTTTATTTAAGCTCGTTAGTATCGGTGGAATATTATGTCATAGTTTGCGACCACAAGAAAATGCATATCGCTTTAGCTTCATAATACGCTGGATAAAAGCTGTGTTAGTTTGCTTTCGCAATCGTAATTGCGGTATAATCTTTTGTGACTGTCTTGCCATGTGCATGAATATTTACGTCATATAAACGATTATGTTACCAGTGTTATACAAAATTATTAGTAAATATCTCACTGAATTAGTTATAAGTCACATCAGTAAAAAAAACCACACACTATGTGGGTGTAGTTAAACAGAAGACGTCCAAGCCACAAATTGTATTTATTTATTTTAAATTCTAAATTATTTAAAATTGGTAAACTTTCATATGTGAGATCACTGTTAGCGACCCAAGTTTCGCCTTTCGGCATCTTCAGGCTACATTATATGTGGATATTGCAATGGACTATTGGGGAACATTAGCTAATCATTCAATAATGGAAGTGACAATAGCTGTGCTCTATTGATCTCCAAAATTTCTTGATAGAACAGTAGTATGCTATATGTTCGCTCACTGCCCACATATAATGTAGCCCGGAGATGGTGAAAGTCGAAACTTGGGTCGCTAACAGTGATCTCAAATATGAAAGTTTACCAGTTTTAAATACTTAAGAGTTTAAAATCAATTTCCATCAAGTACCATCAGTCGAAAATATTAATTATTTTCTTTATTCTATTGAATTAAATGCTTTTCAAACATCAGTACTTTGATATGACAAAGACACCCGAACATAAATATACACCCAGAAAAAGTAATTGCTGATTGTTCTAACTCGCATACTAACATTTCACAAAAAATAATATCTACAAAATATTTAACGATAAATAATTAATATTTTCGACTGATGGTGCTTGATGGAAATTGATTTTAAATTCTCAATTATTTAAAAACTGGTAAACTTCCATATATATTCCACATATGGAAGTTTACCAGTTTTAAATAATTTAGAATTTAACGATAACTTTTCTGAATTTTAATTATTATCATAATGCCACTTTTTTCAGTTAATATACGCTTACACTATCGTTTTATGTGGTTTCGATATATTTTTCTATTTATAAACATAAAAACACCAAATATAACCAATCCCAAGGTTTTACAGGCAAATATTTAACACAAAACGACCAAAATTTTAAGTAACAAAAGACCTATAACTCACAAAACATTCAATAACTTTTGGATTAGTACGTTTTTTGATAATCTAGTAATCAAAAAAGACGTAGCATAAAAATAACACATAGCTTTGCTTTAAAAAAAATTAGCACTCATAAAATGTTTGAAGAAACACCATTTTATACCACTCATCTTCTAGACTGTTGTGAAAAGGTAAGGAAACGTGTTCAGTGAAATTAAATGTTACCTCTTGGATAGATCACAGAATAGATAGAAGACAGTAATGCAATTTATCATGCATTAACGTGATGGATTGTGTCATCACTTAGGTAAATAAATATTAACAGCTTATGGTATGAATTATTTGTATCCAACAACATACTAGACGATTTGATGTAGCTGAAGAAGTTTTGGATCTTAAAATGTACAACATGTTAGGTCAAAAAGATAAACTTGTGTTCTGGCACATCTACTTGTTTGAATAATATTTACCAATTTACTACAACTGGCTCAATACCAATATCTGTAAGAGTGTATGTTGCAGAGTTTTCTATGTAAATGCATTAACACGTGATTTTTTATAAAATTTCCTCTCCACCACCTGCCACGTTTTCACACCAGTAATACTTGCATATACCATGTGGTAACGAATATGAACGGTAATAAATTTTTCAAAGCAATAGAAGTTTTCTAAAGGCAGCTTTTTAAGTTTTTTTATTGGCATGCACTGAAGTGCGTACGGTTCCTGTTCAGGCCACAGAATATTGATTCAATTGTACACATAAATACTTCAAATGAAGCTTATCAGTTTACCACAGCTTTACTTATACCAATATGTACACATGTTTATACTGTGGAGTTTTTCCATTAAAATCTTTTAAGAGATAAATTATCATAGCCATATATTGAACGTCATTTTAGAAAAATATTATTTCAGATATTCTTAAGCCAACCAAATTAATATTATATTATATAACTGTAGTCTTTTCAAGCGCTGCAGTATTAAAACGTCTTCATATTTTTTACGTATTAAATACACTTTCAAGAGAACTTATCATTTGATTCTTATATCAGATAAAGTATTATATCTGTATTGTGGAAAGTATTCAAAAGAAACTTTTGAAACTTTTTATTTGATACCGTATTGATAACATGTTATACTTTAGCAGAATGAGCTTCATTTATTTCCTTGCTAGTGGTGAGAGATTTATTATATATCCAATAGCTCTTTTCATGATAGAAATGACAATGATTTTGATTGTATTTTTTAAAAATGAAAATATAAAATCATGTTTGTTTCAATGCACAGTAGAAGCCAGTTATAATGCGCATTTGAATATATAGTAATTTTTTAAGCCATTTTTGTTTTAGACGCCCAGCGTAAAATATAGAAACATCTTAAAAATAATAAAGAATAAAACTTTCATTAAATTAAAGAGTTAATATCGACATAAATTAAAAAATCTTTTAAGTCCTAACAGATGGTGATATATTCGAAAGCAACTAAACGAAGACATCAAATATGAGGATTCAGTTCATATTCTAATATACTATAAAACAGTTCAAGCATTAGAGACTGAAATTAGATAACTAGAAATAAATCAAAGATTTAACCTAATAAAAATCACTTAGTTAATTTAACATCAATAAAAATGCTACAGAAAATCGACAAAAATGTCGCTAATTTGCTTCAATCATAATTATAATTTTGGACAATTTCGTCATACCGCGATTATCATACAACGTAATTTAAATACGCCCTCTGCAAATTTCTTTACTAATTGACTTCGATTCTATAAACATAACCTTATTATGTTTTGAAATTAAAAAAAACAATATTTAAATCAATGGAAATAAAATTGATAACAAAGTGATTAGAAATGAATGTTGATTTTATTTTTTATTGTAGATAATTTTAACAAGACTTCAAATATTCTTCTACGTGTCATATTGACCCAGTTTAAAACAAATGTATCTCATTATACTTTAAAATCATCAAATAGCCATTAGTTGTAAAAAACTGTGACATTTTTGTTATTTTAAGAATGCTTGATATTTATAAAATATTTATTAATTGATAAATGTGTCTCCCAGATAATTTAGTTCCCCACGGATAGTACACTATACATTTTTTTTGACAGACCTTAGCTGTATATATTTTTACTATCAAATAACATACATATATGTTTATCATTCAAAATATGCTTAAAAACTTTGTTAATTTTTTTTCCAGGGACTATTTTGTCATTTACGTGTATCCTTTCCGCCTCGAAAATAGAGCATATATATCTCACCGCTTATTTTGACAGATATTTTTCACGAAAATCAGTTGAGAACCAATTTTTCAATCCATAGAAGTACAGTGTTGCATCTTTGAATTTTTTAGGAATCCTTGAACTTTCTGGGTCTGAAGCGCACACGAGAGAATATAAAAATATAGTGAGATTCATATTGTCATATTAATAATCTCTGAATTTTTAACCCAAATAATACAGCTTTTAAACTTATCTCAACAGAACTATATATATTAAAGTTAAAATACTAAGTTTTTATATTATTTTGTAAAAAAGTTATCTTCTCGCGCCAATAATTATTTTTAAATATTTCATTTGATGAAGCCATTCGTTTCCCTACGTGCTGTTCTTTCTTTTCTGAAAATGCACATAATGTAAATTGCACCTCCGGTGTAGATGAAAAAGCTTTATTCTCTACCACAAAAGAGAATAATTTCAAAACAACACATCCTATCTTTGGGCTGAATTAAACTAAGCTAATATCTCAAACGTAACACGCGTAGAGTATAAAAAAAGCATATGGCCATTTTTAAATTCACACCGATGTTAATATAACATTTGTATTGTATTAACTCAGCCGTATGCTAGTCTTGCAAAAATATTATTTAATAAAGTAGACCTCGTCGAAAAACTTTCTGGTAATTTATAAGTTTTTTTTAATTCCAAAAAAATAGAATTGGTGCTAGTGATACAAAAGTTGTGATAAGCAAATGTTGCCTACACTACATTCAAGCAAAATAATTGACTTTTGTTTCTTCTGTCGTTGAGAAGTTAACGTGTCCGCCGTGGAGATCTAAAGATGCTAGATAGCCAATAGATTGAGGTAATTTGTTGATAATCAATTCTCGTAAAAAAATTACTGACATAACATCTTCACATTGCGAAAGATACATACATTCCATTTCTAAAGTAGACATAATCACAGTATACAGATCTGGAACTCACTTTAATTTCGGAGCGAACCTAGTAAAAAAAAACAGTACCAGAAACAAATATCTTCTAAATCAACCTAAATCTATCTTATGACATAAAAAAATAATCTTTTCGTTCAAAAAAACATAAAACCTACCAAAACTTTTATTAAGCTCGGTTTTCGAAACGTATTTTACACACAATGTTTTAAACTGAAAACAATATAAATTTAACAAAATATGCTTAGTTTCTTCTTACAAATACACTTTCGATATTATATTATGAAAACAATCGTAGTATCTTAAAAGATTTAAAGTTTAAAAAGTTACTTAAAAGTTTACCAAGATAAATTAACTAAGACTTTCAATCGAGTATAAATTTATTTAACTGTTATATTTAGAAACTCTATTAACATAATTTAACATAGCTATAGGTTTATTAAATCAATAATCTTATGATTTTGATTTATATATTCCATCTCCTTCATCAATCCTTAAATTCCTTTCTCAGAAATCATTGCCAAGGTATTCTCCATTGTTTCTTATGACAATTTTACGGTTTCCATTGTTTCTCTGGATATAAATATTTTATCCTATGGTAAGCCGATATCAATCAACAGATAATTCTTGGAAATAGATACTTCCTAGTATCTTCAATT
>JAGVSQ010000731.1:0-35237 GCA_022683975.1 Rhyacophila evoluta
TTGTCAGACAATTACTCAACCTAATAGGCAACCAGTCCTGCATTTTTGGATTTTTGGCAAACTTACTGGTTAAAAAAGCGATCTGGAAATTAATGATTTTACTGAGCTCACATCATAAGTATTTTTATATGTAAAGATACCGTACATTTCAAATATTTTTTGCAGTATTCAAAAAAAATTGGAGTGCTACATATATAGCTGTATTAATGGGTAAAATAATATTTACCTTAAAGCAATTTAACTAGCCTTTCCCTTAGTGTATTGAAAATGTAACGAGATATTTATTTAGCTACTCGATTTCGCAAAATTTTTAACAAGCAACAAAAATATTCAAAAAATATGAACCAACAAAATACTTCAAGATAGGCGATCAAAATAACTATACATTTTTGAACTTGTAAATAGATAAATGCAAACAATTGAAATATTTACAATGAAAATTCGTGATACATTGATCGAATTAAAGGTTGTTTGATGGAATGGGCCAAGATTCTTCCTAGTGTCAGTATTTAAAGATATGATGAAGTAGAAAGAAAATTGATGGGACATTGATGGCAGTCATACAGAGGACAATATTCGGGATAAATGTGCATGTGCGACGACCCTGTTCATTCTGCACCTACAATACTTAACAATACGAGAGCAGAGAAAGTTTATTTAGGACCGAAAGAGGATACACTTTAAATACAAGATGTTTTGATAGTCTCGACACATTCGCGGAAGCTTCCTAGGAAAGTACTTTCATCCCATTTAAAGAAAACGCCGAATGTAAACACACGTCCCACATATTGCTCGAACGGAAACGCCTTTTTTAATCGAAAGATTTCCTTTTATTTACACAGTTTATACGGTGCTAAAAGAAAAACGCGCAAAACATAAATCTTCAAAACACATTGAATTCCATAGATTAAAAGAATGATTTTTTTACGCAGAGTGGTGAAATAAGTACTGTATACTTTGAATTTTAATATCGTAAAAAAGATTACAGAGTTATTTATTTTCGATGTATGTAGCATAAATACTTTGGAAAGAAATTACTTCGTTTTTGAATACCTTTATTTGCTATAATAATAATTATGTTTCAGATCTAGAGAGAAATAGGCTCATTATTTATAAATGAATCATGAAACATCTGTGGATAATGGGTTTTTAATTAAATAGCAATTATAAGTTTTCATGTGCACATGCAAATATTAGAAATTATGCAACTACAGCAGGAGTAAGATGGAAGCCAAGACTCAATATTTTTTTTTATGTACCAACCGTAAATAGAAAAATACAGCTTACTATTGTTTCCTCGTTGACAGAGATAAACACGTCTATTCTTTAGGGCTGGACGTAGCGTATTCGAATTCCACAGTTGCTAATATATTTACTATTAACGCGCTAGGTAGTTAGTTGAACAATTAGCCAACGCCCAATTTCTTTAAAAAAACTACCACGTAAAAGTCTTCAGTTGGTAAAAAATCATGTATCTCATTTTTGTAACGGACATCTTCAGACTACATGTAAATAGACCACTTACGGACCAGGCGTGGTAAAAAAATACAAAACAATACATGAATCGAAAAAGATTATCTTGAATTATATAGTTAATAAACGTATATAATACAGAATAATCAATCAAAACCCATTTAATTCCAATTGGTTATTTATTATTCGAAACCCATTTAATTTTCTGCATTCTATAACACATAAATATAAATTCTGCAACAAAATTAAATGTCAATAACCACTTTATACCGAAAATCATAAAATAGCATCAAGAGAAATAATAATGGAGAACGACATTACCAATTTAAGTATCTTTTGTAGCAGATGGCAATCAACCCAGAAGTTTGTCGAACAAAATTATTGGTTCGGTCTACGACACTACGAGAGTACTATTTACTTATAGGGGTGAAGCGTTCGTAGAGAACTGAAAGGCGTAGCTTTCAGCGCGTAGCTTCAAATAAACACTTTCACTACAAACTATATGATTTAAGCGATGGCTCACGATATAACTAGTTAATTTAAAAGCAATTTATAATGTTTAGTGTTATGTTTACAGTATTAATCAAAATATATGCCTCTGAATAAATTGCAGGGAAGTTTAAAAACAAATAGTTTATAGTGTTCATGATATTGATTTATTGGTTTTATGTTTGCTACTAGGAAATTATTTTAGTGCTGACATGACAAAAAAGTCCTTTATTTTTTTTGTTCAGATTACAAGAAAATGCCACCACTGGGTTTTTTAGCGATAGTGAATAAAATCAAATATATACCAAAAATATGAGTAGAGTGCGAGAATAATAATACAAATACAGACAGCATACTTAAGGTAATGATATAAATGATATGGTATGGAAAAATGTATGGTGATAAAAATAATGAATGTTCTTGTGTGACAAATCAATAAACCATCACCTTAATAAACAGTCCTACGCGGCTCGATTTAACTGTTAAATATGAATAGATTTTTATTTTTGTAATTAAGTATATTGTTCAAATTCTAAAAATACTGAAATTATGTTTTTTTTACAAATTTTTTTTTACATTTATTTATGGAAATTTTATTCTGTACAAAATATATTATACGTTTACTGCTTATCATATAAAGTATAGTGTTTTTTATACTTATACTTTATTTTTAGGAAATATTAAACTTTTATACAGCTTTTTTATATTCGCTCTCAAAGTGGAGCATATGGATCTACGGTGTGAAAAAAACTGCTTCGAAAGTAGAGTATAAACATCTCCGTAATGTGAAGACGTTTTGATGAATATTTTTCAGACAATTGCTCAATCCACTGGCCATCCAGTCCTGTATTTTTGGAATACGATGAAAAATACCCGAATAATTAAATTATTCGATATAGAAAATATCTCTTTTGTCTAACGGATTGAGCGATTGATTGATGACTAATCCTCGTGCAAAAACAATATGTGAAAGTAAGTCTTGATATTGTAGACTTGTAGAGTTTCATGTACTCTACTTTAAGAGAGAACGTGATTCAATATAATGTATTTTAGTGCAATATATTCTATATGGCTATTCTATTTTTGTGTCATATTTGTATAAAAGTTATCAAATGTAAATGGATATTTAATTATTTATGGTGAATTAATTATCAGTTCTCAGGTATAAGCAAATAGTATCAGTCAGTACTACGTGTAGTAACGTTAATCCCAATTAGATTACCAATTCGCAGATCGATCACTGAGCAAATACGTAGTGTAGAACGTTATTCGGGTTATACTCAAAGTATTCTAGAATCTATTCGGTATAGAGATGTTGTGGGAAATTCTCTATGGGAGACCTGTCAAAACGCTCGACGACTGCCACTAATTGGAAAACAGAGTGCACCACTTCTTGCGTTCTAAGGGATGTGATGGAAAGCCCTTATTAAATCCACCCGGATTACAGTGGCACCGGAAATGGCGCCTCCATTCAATGGATTATTAATTCTTTATCGAGGTTCTAAGAAGGAAATCAATTCATGACGGGGATTCAATTAGTTAGTGCACAGAGTCCTGAATAAGCTCTATTGATAAAATATGTAAATAATTTAGGGATAAGAACGATCGTAACGTAGCATTTAATTAAGTATTCTTCTAATATGGTGAGATTTAATTATTGATATATCAACATCGTATATTTTACTCGTTTAAATCACCGCAAAATATTATTTGCGGAAAATTTGCATATCTTTATGAAGATGTATTTAAAGATAATCATATTTTTGCGAATACTGGATGAAAAACAACAGCCCAGCTTATTTGGCAACTATGTACAACAACTAAAAATACGTTAAAAACGTGTTGGTTATTTATGCATCTACAGAACTAAAACGAGGAACTTACAAGCGCGTATTTATCCATTAGGGTATAGTAGACGTGAAGTTGCCTATATGCGAATCTTTTGACGTTTATTGCGATTAAAGTGGATGATAAGTGGGTTCAAACCGTTTTTAGGTAAGGTGGCTTAATACTAAATATTACTGTTGATAGTAATTACTTATTCATTATTGATTGAGCTTGAAATCATAACAAAAAAAAAAATGAAAATATACAACAATATTGAATTCACGTAATTTGTGAATTTTTAAATTTTGAAACGAATTGAAAAAATAATACAATAGCTATAAAGTACAGTAGTACAAAATACACTCTAAGATAAGAATAATACGTAAAAAATATAATGAAAATGCATAGAGTAAATTCCGTAGAGCTTTTTTACACGAGTGATTCAAATTGTAGAAATTATCACAAAGCTTTGAGAAAACATAAACTATTTCACCTATATTACAATTATTTTTTGTCACATTAATATTACTAATGTATACTGACAATCCTTAAGTTGTACTGTTAGTCGGAAGAGCTTGGTGACTGGACCTGTCTACATTACGAATAACTAGAGTAAGCAGTTCACTTAATTGAAGTTGTTTTGTTCCAATTTCCGTTGCAAGTGTTGCTGAAGCACGATGCAGTGGATGTCGAAATATATTCGCTTAAGAAAGTAAATAGTACCCAACGGCGATCGGCGTCCATGGTATTTCTACGTTATATTTTATGTACATCTTATAAGAGAATCATGAATACGCATAGATTGATAAAAATTTGAACAAAATTTCGTATAGATGAAAACTGAATATGAAAATATGAAATACCTGATCTTGGGAACAAGAAAATCACAATACATATTAATTTCGTTAACAATACAATGAAGCAGGCGCTATTATGATGTACTGTATAACACCTGTTGATAAGGCTTTTTTAAGTACGGATGAAAACGGAGAGTTCATAAACCACGCCTAATATAATATATTATAATAGTTGGATGGAATGAAAATGGATGTACAGTTTTTGTCACCAATGTTTGGCGTAACGCTTAAAACAAGGATAATTGATCGGTTTTGTTATAAGAAACCGAGCCTATTGTTGCAGTATCTTAATACGATACATTTTAATACTATACTATCGTTATGGTAAAATTGGATTATCAGTGAAATCGGTTATGATTATAAAAGCCCACATTGTATTTTACTTACTTACACAGCATAACTTGGTATTATCTGTTAAATGACTTCTACAGTGAATCTTTAGGCTTGTTACATTTCTAAAAATCAACCAGACGATAGTTTAATACATCCGAGGGTTATTAGGTTTTCAAGTAACTTGCGCATTAATTTAGTGAAAATTATTATAATTTTGACATAGTTGATGAAATGCATAACCTGTGCAAAAAAGATGTCCCCCGAAGTATAAAAAAGAATAGCAGAGAGAGCCAAGCGTTAAGAGGAAAACACGATTTTACCATTTTTATACTGTAACATACTTTTAGAGACACACTAATAGTCACAAATTAAAGCTTTTTGTGGCCCACGTGAAATCAAACCGTGAGTTTGACACGCTTGAACTATCTATACAGTTATCAAATAATCTACATGGCAAAACAGTACCAATGATTTGTCGGTGGTAAGTGCAAGGCTTATTCCTTATTAAAATTAATATAGTGGAATTAATATTTACGAAAATAACAAATACAAATTAATGTTGGATGTTATAGTCCATAATTCGCCATCAAAATATTAGTTATCTCTATTGCAGCTTTTCCAAGCGCTTCCGATTAAAATGGGCTGCTCTGTAAGCCTGACGTAGACAAACGAGCGCGCAAAATCATAGCCGGGAATGGGATAACTGCATTGAACGCGTGGTCGAGCGGCCACTACGGTTTTGATTAAGCTCATTATTGCTGGAAAAAGTCCAGCCATTTCGAGAGCTTTCAATATGTAAACTTGGCTTGTCTACAAAGGTAGGCTATTGCTGTTCAAATCTCTCGTTATTTTAATTCAATTGGGTAAACTGATATCATTTTCGTATTTTAACGATTGACTGGAACAATATATTAAGTATTTTGTTTGTATACTAGTTTATAAAGTAGTTTATATTATCTAATTATATCTCTAAAGTGACACATTTATCATCATAAAATAAAAAAGTTGAAGCTGTCACCCAGTTAGTGGATATTCATGGCCAAATATGGCTATCCAGTGGTACTGTAATATAAGAATTCGGTTTTAAAGATCCTAGACAGATTTTAATTGAAAATGCATTATTACAAACTCAAAAATTAATAACAGAAAACTGCAAGAGTGGCAGAACCTTGACTGATAAAATTGTCATTCTGGTTTGAGCGGTTATTTTAAATTTGGTAGAATATTATATTACTTAAATTAAAATAAATATATTTATATGAATTACGGTATGATTTAAATATACCAAATAAAAAAACGTAATAATTGTTAATTTTAAGCAAAATAACATTATTTTTGACTTTCACAATTTGAATAACTCCAAAGCTTCACTTCTGTTTTTTTTTTATAAACGTTTTTCGTAAAAAAATGTCTACCTCGTGTGATATATTATTGTATTTATAGCGAAATGATACGCTGGTGTCAGCGGTTTTGGCTAAACTCGACAGGTATGTTATATGACTATTAGCCGAATTCATGTGATCAGGCAATGGGCATATAATTTACTATAATTGATATGGTGCTTGTATAAAATGATTTTAAATTGAAAACTAAATTGATAAATCATTGTAATTAATCAACGATTTTCTCGGAAGCTTAGAGAATTTAAATTGCTGTAAGTTTATGTAAGTGTATTTCAAAATACAAATCGAATAATGTTTGTATGAGTAACCTACAATAAAGAATATCTATACTCATGTAGAATTAAATAAGACAAGCTCGTTTGAGGTGAAGATGATGTTATGTTTTGCCCCCGATCGCCTTGATTAGATATGTATGATTATTATCATATTAAATATAAAATTATAATTAATATTTTTGACTGATGGTGCTTGATGGAAATTGATTTAAAATTATAAATTATTGTTTATTTGTTATTCAAGAGCAGAATATATGAGTACTTAAATGCTTTCCAGTACGCATGGGATTTATTAAATGGTAAAATACAAGAGTTAATTAAATTTACAAAATGTTTTGGCAAGCTGCAACTATTAACCAGTAAAAAAACCGAGCAATAAATTAATGGAGCGGATTAGCCCAGCAACATTATCAGTAACGAAAAAGCTTGTTGGGTAACTGTAGAATTGAAGCTACAGCAGTCCGTAATAGCTATTCTCTGTTGTATTTTATGTAAGTATATAGAAAGCTATTTGTGGAAAATGAACACAGTCTGCATTTTGTGTTTGTTGCGGCGTCTAATAAATCATTTTAGGTTAACGTGAAAATTCCACGGAGCGAACTTTACCCTGCAACGTTTTTTGATTTAATAACGAAATATGTAAGGTTGCTGAAGTCTTCTTGGGGAGAGACGTGTTTAAAAACAAGTACAAAAGCATGCATAATGTTGGTTTACTTTTTTTGAGGCGTTTTTTAAAGCATCAAAGCCACGTTTACATACGAGATAAATTTAATAATGTAACATTGAATTTATCAATACATGTCAACTTACACAACGTTGTAAATTTTTGAGTTTTTTTTTGATTAGTGCATCGTTAGACTGAGTTCCATTGGCAGCATAAAAAGCATTTATTTTACACCCTTACACATCAAACTTTGTTATAATTAAATGATTGAGAAAGCCTTCTTAAAATTCTATGAAATTGAAATAAATCCTGAACGGTGATTACATATTTTTTTATAAAATAAAGCACGCCCTGATGAGAGATTCTTATCCCTTTTTTAATATGTATAGAAATAAAAATAGTATGATGCTATGATATTATCGATGATAGTGAATAACATTTATTTTGAGATGCAGGGTTTTGACTTCGTTTGATAATTTCATGTAGATTAATAAACCACAACGTCACAGATTAGACAAGAGAGTTTTCAACCTTAAATGTATACAGTCAAGCAAGTTGACAGTATACATAAGATTATATTCAGAGAATAGAAAATAATATCAACCACAATTGATTTTCGGTTGGGTTGGATATATCAACATATGAAGCAAATTCATTGAATATCTCTTTACGTTATTTATTCAGGTATAACAATATAATAGTGACGCATTAATGATAAAAAACATAGTACTATAATAGATTAGAGCTTTAAGCTTAGGTGTAGAATAAAGAAAAAAAACTCGACGGATATAATAGCAAAAAAGTACAATTTATCGACTGCTTATAACGCGGAAAGCGTCTAATAAAGTACGTATTACGCGAACGTAGCTATTTTTATGACGGACGTTATCCACCTGCGCGTGCAATTTTCACTTTCGTTTGAACTCTACGTCAGTGTAATGAAAATAAGGCTTTGATCAAAGCGCTCCGTGCACAAGGAATCAGAAACAATCGAGGGGGAGAAAAGGTATTTTGGTTTTTTTCACCACACGATGAGTGTACGCTGTAAAATATTTTGATTAATACAGGGACGTTTATAACATGCTGGATCTGTGCTACACAAGAAAAAATGTTTTGCATTTAATTAAAATATTATATTAAGCAACATCTTAAGTTTGGTTTTGTATCCTCTATGGAATACCATTATTTACGCTTTAATTGATAAGTGAACTAATAATATAATTATAAATACTTTTTTGGTAGTGTTAAAATTTGTAAACTATGTCTGATTTCGTCACAAACGTTAGCTGTCATAGATGGTAATTTGCATTAATAATTGAATATAGTTTTTGTGAAAAAAAACGCTGAACACTGTGTTAAAACAAATATTTTTAAAATTGATATATCTACTGTATACAGATATAAAACATATTATATTCGTAGATAGGAAAAATCAATCTGTATAATGGATCTTTAAAAACCGTTATTATGTGAAATGTGCTTAAATTTTGTGAGCGGACATGGTGTAAAAAGAGGTATAAGTAAAGTGTGATAAGATTATATGTTCAAGTGAATTGCATGAACCTCAGACCGGGTATTAAAAATACTTACACTTAATATGAAGATTTTACGTAACGTAAATTTTTTAAGAGCTATTATATTTGTTACGTCTTTCATTTATTAAAAGAACGACTATATTATATTAAAGTGGCAATTCAGTACTTAGAATAAATAACATTTTTTATACAATATGTAAAGATCGGTATCGTTGGTTCAGCTGAAAAAGTATTATTATAGAGTAAGTTTTTGTATGGACATATAAAATATGGGTAAGAATATAAAATAGTTTGCAATTGATTTCCCTTTATTGTGGATTGATCTATTTTTTTTATTATACATAAGTAATAAATTTGAAGAAAGAGAACCGTTGAAAGAAGACAAATCTATTGCGGATAGTATCTATGGATAATAACTATAAATAAATTTATATCTGTCAACTTCCTGTGAGATGAATGGAAGAAAATACGAATAAAATATATCATATAAGTAGTAAAATAAATTATCTCTCTCGACGAGGCATGCTAAGATAATTTTGTTTGTTAGGCGACAATCTGAGTTCGTCAAAAAGTTTTTATGTGCCTCTTTATCTCGGGCGCTTTTGATTTTCTGAAAAACCCGTCAAGTGATAAACTCGACGCTAATAAATTATCTTCAAAGTGTCTCCGCTGAAAGGCGCCATTCGTATCATTATTCTATTCTGACAGGTAGAAAATTACACCTGCTGGAGTCAACAGCAATTTTGCGTCGGTTTGGAAATATGCTATCCATAACGTAAAAAGTTTCGCGGGAGCTTTTTTTAAAAATGACTTACGTGAAATGAGATCGATGTCTCAAATAATAGCCGACTTAAATTTAGCCATAAAAGATAATTTTGGAAAATCTTCATGCATCAATACAATCTACTTTACCATCCGCTACCTTGCACGTCTTCACATCCAAGCGGGCGAAATACTGTGGCGTAACAAACTTGATGCTCTTTTAAAGTGCTAGAAGTGGCCAAAGAGCAGCCGCTTATGATTTTGTTGAGTTTTACTTGAGTATTTGCGTGATTCACATTTAAACTAAACGCTTTTAATATTGAACGTCGAAAAATATGGATAAATCTTGTTGAGATGAAACCTTCTCACTCGCCGTAAAATGCTGCAACTAAGGTTTTAAACTTTTTCTTTGTAGATGCGAAATCTCAATGATCGACCAGTGTGACAAATGGTCGAACTGACTTGAGAAGTTCTTAAATTTAAGCCGAAATATTGAAATACTCGTAGATGTTATTCGCCATATAAGCTAGTAGATTTTACTTTTAAGTAGTAAAAATCAAAATAACCAATGGTAGCATGAAAACTTAGTGTACATATAAAGCAGCGTATTCTAAGAATTATGCCAATGATACATCTTTCTCTGAGAGATCTTTTATATCATTATCACTGATTCTATAGTAAATGTACTTGTGAATATTGTTTTCAGTGGTGTAATGAAGGCAGTGTAGACGCTGCCCTGGAACTTCTCTTCGAGCCAGGGCACTGCCATGCCATTTTTGACATGTAACTTTCTCTTCAAGGACATTCAAAGAATATTTTCATAGTGTTTATTAACTAGCTATATTTATGATAAAATTTTTTAAACTTCATTTTTTTCAACATTTGAAGTACTGTACTGAAAAAATATTTTGAATAATTTGAAGAAGTTGTGGGAGGGTAAATGTAAATGCCGCCTTGGTACTTTTTTATTTAAGACTAAAGACCATTGATATATCTTATATGAACACCAAAACAAATAATTGTATATAGAGAACTGAATGGATATATTTATGGAGACCGATGCATGTCATGAATTGCAGAAATGGTATGATGATGAAAGTGTTTTATGACGTCAGCAATTTAAAATGTATGATATTGAACGAAAAAAATATTAATTGTGTTAGAAAACAATAACAAGATTATATTGTTTAGATTAAAAGTAAACGAAAAAGTTAAGCAACCCGAATATAAAATTTTATTGTTACAACACAAAAGCTTTTCGTTAAAAAAAACAACAAGCGTTCACAGTTCAGAAAATTCATTACTAAAATCTCAGCATGATAGTTTCATGCGAAATTTTCTCATAAAAAATGTTGTTTTTCCCTTAAGGGCGATAAATAAAGATGAAAAGCTGATCGTAACACAGCGGGGTGGCAATCCGCCGGTCGTCCAGCACCGCTACGCCGACCGACGCCCCCAAGGCTTAACTAGTCACTTCATAATCCCGACGCTAAAAATCGCACTTGCCTACATGAATAATTCAATTTGATGCTTGAAGTATTTAGTACTTCAAATAAAAAAAAAACTACTGCGATCATTTTAACAACGTGTTTCGGTTTATTATAAAAATAATCAGTCTATATAACGGAACAGTAACTTAACACAAAAGAAAATGAAAACCATAGTTGAAAAGCCATATAGTTTACGATATTATATCGCTGATGGCAAATTTTTCAAAAATCATCTTTTTAATCACTATTATTACATCAAATTAAATATTTTTTTATGTCACCATTACATAAATTAAATATTTTTGAAAAGCTTTTATTTAAGATCGCTCGTGTCGGTGGACTCCTTTTATTGCTACATTATTGCTATTTTTATTTAACCAATCTCATTATTTTAGCACTGTCTCACTTCCGCACATTACACAGTAGCGGACATAACGAACAGCCTATCACTGCTGATTCTACCTAGTCATCCGGCATTGGTTAGGATCTAATAATTATTTTAAGTCCCGACATTAAAAATGCGATTTGGCTTAATTATATCAAATACAGAGAGTTCTTTTCATCTCTTATATTTTTTTACTAAATGGTATACAAGGTCTTACTTTATCATAAACAATATTATAAATACTATGACTAAGTATATGATAACTATTCTAACTAGCGCAATTAAGTTGCGTAGAAAAGAGATGTAAGAAGAAATGAGGAGAAAAAAATTGTATCTAGTAAAAAAATGTAATGTTCGATCGGCCCGGCACATTATCGAACGGGATTGATAAGCTCTTTCATTAAAATGTCATAAATTTGATTTTCAACCGATTTTTTCACTCGTTTTAAACGATGCCTTTTCAATAAACCCTTCCTTGGTAGCAAGAAGAAATTTTTTATTCATCTCCTTTTCGGTATGTACAGAGTAATTACAAATGGAAGTCTTTCAGATACCTATCTAGTAACACTGAGAAATAATTGAAGAGTTTCAAAGAATAACTTTAATACCTTCCTGCCTAAAATGCTAATTAGAAAGTCTGCGACCAAATCGATGCCAGAGAAAAGAGGGGAGGTTTTCCCAACTCCGAATTAAATAATAAAATAAAAATGTATATATCTTTTGGAAATTCATACAAGAACGGACTTGAAAAAAGATGGAAAAATGATTAATATTTTTATATTTAAACCATCACGATTAAAAAGAAAATTGGATTGCACGCGGTGGAAGTGAATTGAAAATTTCATTAGCGGAGTGGTACCATAAATAAATAAATTGCAATTACGTGAAATAAAATTTTCAGGTAGGCATGCATTTTTAATGTTGAAAGAAAACCAGCTCAAACTGTGCCGTGTAAAGTTTGGGAAATGTATTTTCATCAGAAACCATTCAAATGTATTCTAATTGTATACAACGGATTCTAATGGATTAAAATTATTTCTTATTCTCTACGCTTCATATCTACCCGTTGGCGATGTTCAGATATAATGATTTAATTAGGATTCTGTTTACAGTATACCATTATTAACACGTTCAGTGCTCGTTTATGCATCGTCTGAATTTGAGCCACGCGCAAGATGCTACATTGTGTTATTAGATATGTTGTATAGTGTTTAGTGTCAATAAATTATATCTGATACTAATCTTTAACAACGCATGATTTTAAAGTCACAAAATTAGTTTCAACTACTTACAACCACGTCACACTTTGTTGATATATTCCAATTTGCGTTATGGTTAAATATATCAAGTTTTGAGAGTGTAGTATCTTTGAAACAATCAAATGTTGGCTACCGCGCTCTTAATGCGTTCAGTAATCAACAAAATTAATCGGGCAATCGAAAATCTCATGCCAGTTATCATTTGATTAAACTTATTACTGATAAGAAATTTTATCGTCCACTTAAACTAAAAATACTAATTGACATGTACAACAAGGAAGTCAATTTGTATCGTTTAAAAAGCTCTTTTATCATTAGTAAATTATTAAATATACAAATTATAATACAACAAAAAAGCTGCCACAAAATGAATTTATTCTTTTATACAATTATATTCGTATGTCTCTATAGTATGTTGGTAATTTGTTTATGGCATTTATAGTATTTATTTTACACCCCTTCTATTATACCGCGTCAGGAAAATGTGAGCCTTAACAATCTGAACATTTATCAAGGCAGATACACTTTATACAGAATATTTTTTAATCGCTCGATTCAATGAAAATGCATGCCCTGTATCCAAACATTTATGTTAATTTTATACAACTACGGTTCTCGAACTCGCAAAATCCAGTTCTGAGCTAATCACAACAGCCTCTAACCTCTAGGTTGTAGAGATTACATACGTATACTTTATCTACTGCGATTTAGTAAAATAATGTATGAAAATACAAAGGAAAACTAAAGAGTTCTTAAACGAGAGACTTATTTGAATTTCTGAAATACATGGACTTGTAGGGTTCGTGTCTCCGTGTTTTTGCGGCACGCGAAGCATCGAAGCTTGGAGTTTGAGTGACAGGTCGTGCGCCTAGCAACGATTTTCTTCTTACAGCATGAGGCTATTGCCACATCCCACATGCTCAAAGTGAAATGGTTGAAAAAAGCTTTTACTCAAATATGAGTCGTAATCCCGAACGGCTATGGAGGACAATCACTCAAAAACGTAAGGATCTCCGAGCGCACGATATGAAGATTTTATAAAATGTTGAACACCAGGATGAACCAACCAATATTTAAGCGGTGGCTTATAAAATTAAACTACCACGATCATATAAAAACTTATTTAGAATTATTCAAGCAGACAAATCAAATAGTATATTTTATAAATGTAATACTGCCATAATGTTTTTACAAAGTCTCTATTCAAAACGTTTTCATAGAATTTTCATTGTACGCTTTTGCTATAAGATTAAGATTAAAAAGTTTAAATGACATAATATTTATAATGTTTGCAAAACGATCTGATATAATATCTTCAAATATTTCTACACCAGCTCCTTTTCTAATTCTACAATAGACTTGACATTCACTATTAATCTTAACACAACATCATAATCTAAGTAATGAGAGCTTTATGAAATACTAAGAATTCATTTAAAAGTTTATAATTCTGAAAGCCTTATTTATTCCCTAAATTCACGGAGAAGGTTATCGAATTTGCTGAAATATTATAGGATATACTGGGATTGAATACAAAACATATTTAGCTTATGGTATAGTCATAATTATCTGGTTCAAGAAAAGTGCTTTTAAATGAATTTAATTAAATTGACGATGTAATTAGACGAATAATCAAACAGAGATTAAACAAAAAATAGTAGTGATACTAAAATATTGTTATCTGAATTGTAATTGACCAATCAAGATTTTCAATGACTGTCAATTTTACTTAAGCCATTTATAATTTCGCATAAAAAAGACAAATTTTTTTTTTTAAAAAAACTCTTGAGCGTGACAGTTGCAGATCGCTGCTTTTATGAGGGGTGGAAAATGCAGACATTAAGTGTGAGGATCCGAGGCTTGGCGGTGTGTACATAGGTAGCACAGTTGCTTGAGAGACTGACGCAGCCGAGGAGAAAAGAAACACAGACGATCTTGGAAAGGCGCTGTGTAAGTAAGTCTTTCTAAGATTTTCCCAGTGATCTGACTTTCGACAATATTGCCGCAGTCAGCTTATCTGAAGTTGCCATAAATCACAATACTGCAATATACTTTTTGCCCTGTCTGCTATATTTATTTACATGATTTTAAGCGATTTAAATATATTTTTTTATTACACTATCCTCCTAATATTAATACAGATAATATATCATTGGTATTGATCCCAAATCTGTAATACGGGTAAATACCGAGGCGTAACAAAAATGATGTGTTCTTAAAAATAATTGCAGTACACATTTTACATGTACGCATAGTCGCAACGGATTTTCAGAGATGAAATATGTATAATAAGTGACACTTACCAAAGATGTATAGTAGTGCTGTTACTCTTATAAAAATCTGCGAATAAAATAAAACATTTGTTAGGTATAATTGTGGAAGAATGTTGATATTGTAATATTTCTGAAGTATATCTAATGTAAATACAAAAACAAGATTAAAAATAAACGAAATAATCGTTGGATATATAGGAAATAATTGGACTATCAAACCTAAGCAAAAATAACCATTTTTTAATTCATATTATTTATCTAAAATGTTCACATTGGCAAAAGAACAATTAATTTCAACCCGAGAATCTGTTACAATATATTTTAACACAACACATTCAAAGTGTATTCATTATTTATAGTACATAGTTAATTTATAGAGGACGCACGGATGGATCGTGTGCACTCTGCAAGTGCAAATGATTTTGTAATTAGAAAAATATCAATATCAAAGGAAGAGTATCAAATTACTCTAGAAAAACCTTTTAATTTAATTTAACTTGTCTTATACGATTCATAAATGGATTTTCATTAAAATAATTACTTTCTGAACTATAAAGTTTACTCAACTTTTTTTTCCATGATATGCTTCTGCCTATAATACATCATTTACAGTCCGCGTCTAACGTTTTCATATATTTTGATTTATTGTTGTATCGTTTTAACCCAAAACTGTCCTTGTACCACATTTGAAGTAAACCGCATGTCAATCATATTGTGTTTGATAAAAAAAATCCATTACAAATAATTCAAAGTAATCGATTGCGATCAACGTTTTAATATCAAATATAATTTAAGATATGTTATAAAAATACATTATTCATATGCGTGGGGCACAGCCGTTAAACGTTAAATTAATTATAATACATTAAATATTTATATCGTGATAATACATTTATTTATCATGCCTACTCCGAAAGTGGAGCATATGAATTTACGCAGTGAAAAAATGTCAACTCTGAAAGTGAATAATATGGATCTACGAAATGCGAAGACACGTCTTGACAGATTATTTTTCACGAGAGTTAAATGTCAGACAATTTTTCAACTCAATGAGTATCCAGTTTTGTATTTTTAGATTTTTTTTAAATCCAGCGGATACGAGGCGCGCACGCTAACCTCTCAGCTACATACTGCATCAATAAATACATGTGATTAAGAATTTTGTTAACTGTGATTAAATTCAATTTGGGATAGTTGATTGGTATTATTAACATTTTGGTAACGTTTAATACGGCGAAACATCAAAGGCATCCGAGGTTGCAGAACTCTAGGGTAAATGAAAGGTAATTATTGCATCACCATACAAACCGGCTTCATGTAGCGGATTATTTGAAAGCATAGAGTTGACGCAGAGGTCGTGATATATGGACGGATAAAAAGTATTAAATATTTTTATAAATATACGAATGTATAAAAAATACTTAAGTCCATCATATTTATATGTATATTGTTCATATAATACTTGTATTGTGAATAAACGTTAAATTGATTTAATACATTGAAAACATATTACTTATTACTTAATTTTTGACCGTATTAATTTAAAATTTTGTTTGTTTGTATGTTTATATTTGTTCGGATTCTATGCATGTACGTTTGTTGTGAAATTAAAAAATAAAAATTAATGGCTGTGTCATTTCAGGTGTCATAGCCAGTAAGTTCAATAAAGTTTTACTTTACTTAGGTATCTAGGGATAAGATTGAAAGCACGAGACGCTGCGTCGCTCTGAACAGCCAGGCAAGCGCCGCCGTCGATTAATTAATCGTCGATTAGCCGCCGCAGCCTTCAGCGCGACGGAGTAATTGGGCAGACGTTGGTCACAGAGCCTCGGGGTAGATTCTAGATTCAGCTTGGTAAATGCTATCGAGGGTAAGCGATCGGGGGCATATGTGTATCTGCTTCAACAACTTAGCTAGTGAGTTATTTATTTAGATACCGTAAATTGAATTCAGCTTAAACGACGTATATCTTGTAATCGATCAAAAGCAATGTGGAAATTTTTAAAGCAATCATATTCACATTATTACTGAAAATAAATCGTTTCATATTTTGTACGATACATTGTCCCTAAACCTTAAATGATATATAATAATTAAATTAAATTAGCTGATAAAAGTGAATAAACGTAGTTTTGAATAATTAAAATTGTATTTCATTTTTTTTTTACCATGCTCGCTCCTAATGTGGAGCATATGAATCTACACAGGTTGAAAATATACACTCCGAAAGAGGAGTATATGGATCTCCGCAATGTGAAGACGTCTTGGCAGATTATTTTTCACGAGAATTGTTTATTTCTCAGACAATTACTCAACCCAATGGGCATCCAGTCCTGCATTTTCGGATTTTTATAATCTGACAGATGGGATTCAAGCTCGCATCCCCCGGATTGCTAGGGGAGACAATACTACATATTAATACTACGTATTTCAACACTACAGATTAAATTGTAAGCAGGCCAAACAACTAAGTGTGAAATCTGTATCCATATAGTTTTATGTAGCCCATAATGATAACATGAAATGGTTTTTTCTGGTGAAAATTTCTCTCAACCTTTTCGCGCGTAAGTCAATCGAAATTTTACTTTACATACGGAGTAAGTTTTTCGAGAAATGAGCTTTTCAAAAATTAGTTACGTCATTAGATTGTATACGTTGATACACAATCGGTTCGACAGAAATATATTGTTCTCCGTTGTATTAGTATAAAACTTTAGAATAAAACAATGACTCTCTGGACCATCAGTTTCCTGACGCACATACGGGTCAGTACGCACAAATAGGTTAGTGCAGCTAGGTTCATTATTTCTATCATATTTTAAATTTGATACCGTTTATTATATATCATCGTGAGCATGATGAATACACGCATTGATAGGAATACATTTTATTATACAGCATCATGCAAATGATAAGATGAGGTAAGCATTAATTTCCCAACATAACTCTGTCCACTAGTACTCATGAACGAGGCTACTTTTATACGTAATAACTTAATAAGATAACACAAATAACAACGATCATCTAAAAACCCATCGATTTAGAAAAATTTTCTCCTCTAATATTGAATAAAACTGTGCGTAAATATATACTATATTAACAATTGGTCTGTTTAATTTGATAGTTCTGTATTGTATTATTACATTTATATTTTCTCAGAAACCATTCATACGACGAAAGTTTAGTTTTGAAAATATGGGCATGTAATCTTGATAATACTTGGGTTAAGGTTTTATTAATACTGGATTTACAAGTATCTGTTGTAGTAAATTTAATGAGTTTATCTACATCTTTTTTGCGTGATGCACAATTTTGAAGTAGATAAACAATCCTGACACATAAATAAATAACGAAGCTGGCAATTTGTAGCAGTTTGTACGTCGAGAAACCCCTCGTTAGGCATGACCGCTTCCCGTCACATCATTTTGTTTTGAAGTGACGGAAAAAATGGCTGACCCTTCTTTTGTCCCGGTTTATGAATTTTGTATACGCGTCCGCCCTAAGGAAAAGTTCTTATGAAGCAGGGATTTTATACTTAGTGAAAGAATGGCCGCCAATATATTACCTGCTCAAATCCAAAGACTTCTTTCAGAGGGATTCATACCACACGTGCAAAGCGAAATTAGTACTTGGATAAACAAAGAGATACATAAATACATTTAAAAAGATTATCTCTCATTCATTTTCATAGTGAATATTTAAATTATTATATCTATATATTCGGTTTGTTGGTCGGTATTTGGTAAAATAGTACCAGGATGACCAAAATAGTAAAGTTATAAACTATTTTAGTTATCGTTTTATAATGAAGAATATTTTTTAAAAGTATTTCACATCCGTGCTTATGTTACATTTTAATATTATTATTTATGTTTTAGTTACATAAATAATTAAATTGTTTAACTTGAATGCTTACGTATAGAAGTTTATTTTATATGCACCGCTATTGATCGTAGATAAACTGACAAATTAACTTAAAATTTCGCTTAACTTTTTTCCATTTTTTAACTAACGCATATTCACACTCCGGAGTGTGAAGCAAATGGATCTCCAGAGTCTGAAGACTTATCTATTGTACATAGATTATTTTTCTAGAGAATTCAATTGTTTCAGCTGATCGTAACAGAAAACATTCAATCCTACATGTATATGTTTAAATACGTCTTTTTTTTACTATGATCGCTCAAAAGGTGGAGCATATGTATCTACACAATGTGGAGATACCCCCTTAGAAAGTGGAGTATATAAATCTCCGCAATGTGAAGAAGTGTCTTGCCAGATTATTTTTCACGAGAATTTATTGTCAGACAATTTCTCAGCCCAATTGCTAATTTAGTCCTACATTTTTGGATTTTTAAATACTGAATATGTGGGAATTGAATCCGCATTCCCTGCCTACTCCCTACTTGGCTACTGGGAAAACATATCTATACATTTTAGCCCGCCATTACTGGTTAAGAAACGCGCAAGTTTATTAATATAGTCAACGAAGCGACAAGATTAATAACTCACTTAAATATTTCACAAAACGTGTTAAATTGTGTCAACAATATATGGAATTATAATATGTTTTCTATGCCTGATATTGTAAACGTATAGGTATTGTTTTTAGTACTCCAGTTCTTACTCCTGAGGGACAAAAAACAAACAAACTGACCAAGAAGAAAACAATGGCGATGTATCGTCGGGTGTGATGAAAACAAGTTTTGTATATTTACCGCTAGGTGGATTAATAACACTGGGGCAATGAACTCACAGCCATAGGTCACTAGGTAAAATATATGCGTTGAGTTGCTTTATGAATAGTTACGATATCTTTGATTCAATGACCTCACGTTTTCACCTAACAATAACGGATGGAGTAATACACCTTTCATAGAGTAACACGGGTTCAGTTTTATAAAAACACCGGACTTTGTTACACGGTGGATACGTTCAACGTAATACCGTATACAAAAACCATGTAAAAAGTATCCTAAGATAACTAATGTTGAATAGGCTTCCTTGAATAAAAATCAATGTATAACAAAAAAGAATATTCATTATTGTTTATGATATTTAAATTTTATTAAAAAAATACCTTACGAAAATCGTAAAAAAGAAAAATTTACTATCAGACAATAGAGAATCCGTTTACGCACATTTGGTACAATATCACTTTTATCACTTGAGATATCCAGAGCCTGTGTAATATTTCTTTTCGAATATTCGGTTTTACTGGATTTAAAAAAACAAAATTGGGAGATGTAGCACCGTGTTATTTTGAACACGTTAAAAAAGAGCGTTCTGTGTAACCTAATTGCGTAATGATATAAAGATAAATAGTTCAACAAATTCAACGCGCCAACTAGTCACGTTAATCATACCTATAAAAGCGATAAGTTATAACATAAGATTAAAAACACTTTTGCTACCGAATCAGAAATTTAGTTCCTTTGAGTACACTTTCATCAATTAACTTTATAGGAAATATATATTTTTATACGATAATTTATTAAATAAATTGTCAAAACATAAATTTAAATTAAACACAAATTGTATCTACTAGGTGTGTGCCCATTTTTTTTATAAATAGCTTCTATTTATAAACCGTGTCACTTCCGAAAGAGCATATGAATCTCAACAATGTGAAGTTGACCACTCCAGGAATATATGGATCTGCGCATTTTAAAACTTGAATTAATAGATTTCTTTCTAAGAGAATTGATTGTCAGGGTTGGATCTTCGGGAATCAAACCGGCAACCCAGCTCCGAATCGAATAGTAATTTATTTTTAATATTACTTTATTATTATTAATTTGACACTTAAGTTAATAAATCTAATATGTTCTTATTATTGCATTAAGTATGAGTAATTTAGTTGAGTTAAAGAAACATTAAAATCTTACGGCAATGTGTTGTTAAATGTGAAAAGCTATGCAGTGTTGTCATTAATGCTGAAAATTACAAAACTAAATTAGCCAAGTGGGTCATTCGTATATAATAATGAGACAGGCCAAATTTACTAATGGATATGTTTAATATCCTATTATGCAAGTAGCGAGGTAAATGTCATATAATTAAATGGTAATAGTGGTTATTTATATTATAATAATCTACGCGTGCTAAATTGTGTGGAATATTTTGAGTCTCGTGACAAAGCACACAATAACATGATATTTGGTGTTCATTTAACGTTCAATCTTTAATTTACCCGATTGAACGACCGCTGGCAGATTTTATAATGACAACTAAAGAAAAAGATTAGAATGGTAACTTAACTGGCGCCCGTTCCAAAATCTAAATTAATTAGTATTGCATATACATTTTGGGTTTGGTGGTTTTGGAGGAGCATTTGCAGCAGTTTGCAAAATAATAGAAGTCATTATGTTCTAATTTATTAAGGGATATGGAGATAAACTTACTTAACATGAATAAGATGTAAGTTGTCCAGTAACAGACTCCAACATTGCATATATGTCATCAAAAACACAACAGCCACAACCAATACCATGCTAATTCATTATAATACGAATGTATTAAGAAACATTAAAGAAACTATACTAACACGAATACAATACACTATTCCTAATATTGAGGAACCAAAATATGGCAACATGAAAAACAAGGTAAATCTCAGGCCGGCGCTACGATAGCAGAGCGACGGCAACAGAGATGCAAAATAGCTATACATAGGTGAGTGAGCAAGTGAGCAAGTTGTTGTAACGACAACGTGCTGTCGCGCTGCCGAACTTGCTATTTGCATCTCTGTCACCGACGATCTGCCGCCGCGGCATTTATCGTTGCTCCTGCCTTAGGGTGTAATAATAATATTTATTGAGTAAAAAAAATGTTATGTACACGAATATACATTATGCAACTCTAAAGTCGTTAATATAAAAAAAATAACATAATACTTCTTGCATCTGATAATCATTTAGGCTCGTTTACGCATACATATTTGTAATAAAAGTGTAATTTCAGTTCAGAGAACATTTTATGATTTGTTTTAAATTGATTACAACAGCATAAAAGTTAAAGAAGTATCTCCATTAATAGCCAAGCGAGATAGTTAAGCATGCATAGTAAAGTTAAAATCTTTTTCGATAATTAACTACTAATTAGCTTTTGATAACTGGTTACGGTTGTAAAACTGACATAAATATTTACAAATAAATATATCAAAGCTCTTAATCAATTTAAACCTAAACTGTGCTTTTACGTATACGTGTAATAAAATACAGTATAAAATAAAATTAATTCTCTACTAATGAGATCTTTCCAGTTGGTTACAGTGATTAAAAGTATTTAAATATTTTAGACTGCTAATTAATTACAGTTGATACTTAATTAAAGTGTATTTTTGTTTTATTTAAATCTGTAAAACGAGTGTTTTTTTCGAAAGATATATTAGTCTGGGAGACGAATTGCAAGACTAGGGGCCAGACATAGATGTAGCGAAATAATTCAAACACGATAAAATCCGCTAAACTATTATTAACATAGAATTTCGTGGGAAGTAGACGAGTATATAATGGGGTCCATAGACATTGACGTACTAGTTAAAATTAAACAACCTTTTAATTAAGACAATTAGGTGTAATGAAATACTAAATAAATATTCTTAAGCTCAATCTACTTATATCGTACAACTACATAGCTTCATCAGTCTACGAATATAAGTACTTTGAAGAAAATTACGTATTCATTTAGTGCGTTTTTGCACCGATGTTAAAAATTAGAACTTTATTGATTTAGCGTTGGAATCCCTTTGTTTATGCGGTAATGAGTAGTGATATTCAGTAGGTGTATGTATATCTATATAAATATGCTTATACGTGTTATAAAAAAGGATAAGAAATAAACGAGTTATAACTTTTGGATCGAATTTTTAAAATACGACTTTCAACAATTCCTATAAAGCAACAAAGTGGGCCTTTTAAATAGAATCAATAACAAAAATGCGGTATGCTGTAGTGAATAATACTATACATAATACAAGCGACAAACGTGAGACGCTGATATGCATACTATAATATGCCTCTCAGGGTCATGAAGAAATAGTCGCTGTATTATAATATTTTTACAGGCATAGGTTTTAATTACCAGTCAACATAAGATTATATGGGTTAATATTCTTGATAATTAAGTCTCTCGAAAAGATATCACCTAATAAGCTAATATAAACCGCTTTCAACTGTTCCACTAGAATTATGTTTTGAATATCATTGTTTGTTATTTTATTTTAGTTTTGTTAGCATTATCTCAACATACAATTTAAAATGATATGATAATAATACAATCATTAAACAGCCCCCACTATATCGTACGCCACAGCAGAAACTCTGATTGTGTGTTATAATAAACATCTATCTCAAGTTTTATAAGCGTTAAACTATCTCCAACATCATGATCAAGTTTATGTAAAACAGGATGACTGCCTTATAGTGATAAATTTATTCGACGACATTGATTCATCGCCTTAATTTGAATCTTCTCAACTCCTCTGGATGCGTGACACTATATTTGCATAAAATATCGTGATTGTAATCCTCTAAGTGATATCCCTTCGGGTTAAAAAAGCTCTGTATACTCGAATAGACATTCAAACCCAGTGATTTAAAAACTATATATAAATTCTTTTTGCAGCGTTTTTTTTTCTGTAGATTTTTTTATTTACATCTATTAGATATAAATTAACTTAGTCATGTAAATAAATGAATCGATGAAATATAGGATTCTGAATTCTAAAGAAACTATTTGAATTAAATTTGTTTTCTAAAATTCCATATGATCGTTTTTCGACCATGGCAGGTTAAATGAGACTAGATTAGGTCAAGTCAGATGTGTGAAGATTACGGAAAGAATAAAGGAAAGTTTGTAATTTAAACAGATCAATTTTTGTAAAACATACTCATTTACAGATTTAGTATTGAAAGATGTTTTTGTGGTATATTTAAAACACACAACAATATTTCGATTGTTTTGCAATAATTTATGAGTAATCAACTGGATTATAATTAATATTAAAATGTTTGTATTACATTTTTACATATTAATAATTAAATGTGGCATATACTGTAAAAATAATTCGTCGTAATTTAGATTAATCAAAGATAATTAATATATTGTTTTGAAGAACAACTGGAAAAAATGATTTACGTTTGTTAGGTATTTTTGGTATCATTGTTGTATAAATTGTACATGGACACTATTTAAAAACAGCGAGCGTGTTTTTGTTTGTGATTGCGTAGTTTCAAGTCGGTCTAAATATTCGCCGACGCAGATTTAGAAAAAGATAACAATTTAGTATTAAGTCCACAAAATATTACTTCGCAATAATCATTAAACTCAACAAATAAGTCAGATATTTTGCTGGTTCGTTCAGACTAGAAAGCAAGCAAATCTAAATGTATACAAACAAAGAGTCATTCTAGATTAATTGGATCAATTCAGTAGCTGATTTGATTAACGCGAAGCAGTCCAGAGGAATTTATTTAGTGATTTATTTACAGGATATGTTCAAATAACAATTTACGATCGATTCATACCGCACGAGTGTCGCCTGGGATAAAGTTGTATTAGCTACGTCAGCACTTTGACTTTCCACTCTAGGAAGCTTTCGGCCTCACTGGATAGAAAAAGCTTTTATTGAGGATAATATAAAAAGGTCTGACATTCCGGCCGGATGTAGGAGACATCAGGCCACAGAACCTGGTGTCTTTTAAGCCAGGGGCCTACCGCCGAGGCTATATCACTTGAGTGAATTGTTATTGCGGGAAATAAAGTGTTATTAGATAAAATATATCAGGATTTATGTCGTTGGTGCGAAAACCCATGAGTGCCATCTTGTAAAAGTGCGCTCGCCACCTCGATATGGCAAGCACACCAGCCAAGGTGCATAGAAAAGGTTGTTTAATAACGACTCTGCCAATATTTGACTTCAATATATTCAGAATATCAAATACCTGAGGTGAGTAAAAAAAACCCCGAAAACTTACAGGGACTGCAAGAAAATTTTAGTATATTTTCAACGTTATTTCGAAAAAATGCACTGTCAAAGTATTATCTACGTCCAACGGAGTAAATAAACTAAATGTGACGGCATTTTAATCTACTTGACTACATGAAAAGTAGATATTATTAAAAAATTAATAGATGAAAGAGTGTAACAAACCCGTGATTATTTAGAAAATATCGCTGTACAAAATATTATCAATTAAATACACGTTCGTTAAATACAGAGTTTTATTACACGTACGAATTCTGTTATGATTTATATTATATTCGAACGTCAATTTGCCAATGGCTTTAGAATAGACCAGACGATTTCTTTTTATTTTTTCTACATCGGACTTTAGCGGGTTTGGAGCGTTTCTAAAATATCTATAAATGGAAAGATTTGGTTAATAATCATCTATTATAGGAGTAAAAAAATGGAATTTATCAACAGAATAGTATGTATCAATAAAAAATAAATCCCATACTTAGTAACAAAGGGGTAATAATGTACAGTCAGAGTTAATTCCAGTAAAACATTATATTACTGCAAGAATCATTCTATTATTTCATTTGTCTAAAACGAATTAAAAAAAAAAAAAAAGTAAGGGTTTATGTCTAAATTCCTCTCAATTTTCCGTTGGTCGTTTTTCCCTGGAGATAGCTAAAGGCCAGCCCTTTAGCAAACCGGAAACGGAACCCTTAAGGTAAATCTACCTTCAAGATTCGGCGAATTCTACCCAAGGGCTTTTATATGCAAGGGAATTGTTATTGGATGTTACGGTGCAATTTCGTTATATTTAGCTAAGGTATTATAAAAGTAAAATAATTAAATTACTCGTAAATAAGTTAGTACAGTAAAATAAAATCACCGTGGTATTATTAAACACAATATATTTAATAATTATAATTATGGTTTCGGTAGACGAGTTGGTTAGCGCGTGTGCTATTATCTTGTATCAACATTTTATACATCCAAATAAATAAAAATGTGAGATTGTATGCTGAGTGAGTTGATCAAATCGATGTTGCAACCAACCATCCTGATCCTGATAAATCTAAAAATATAAGTCTTCATACTGTGGACATTATTTTATATACTGAATCTTTATCAAATAATTTCCATGACAAGTTTTATGGGTATGGGTATTATTTTTATGATAAGGTTTACAAAAGTTCATGATAGCCGATGTTTATTTGTTGTGTTGAACAACTATTCTAATAGTTAATTTATTGTACTCCTTTTTTTGGATGTGATAATCAAGATTTACCGGAAGTGTTGTAATATTTGAAAATAATATAGACCATAGACAATACATATAGCAAAAAAAAAATAATATAGATATAAAATAAAATATTTTAATAACCTTTTAAAACGGGTCACCAAATTTAAAGTGTATTCTAGAAGTGCTTTTTCCCCAAAGCGATGAATTTCGGAAAATGTTCCAATAGAATGGGAAGAATTATTTTAAAGTATCGCCAAGGTGGAAAAGTTGTATCAAAAAGGATAACTTTTAAATTTAAGCAAGCCGAGCACCTGTGCACGGCAGGCCCAAAGTAAAATTGATGCAAAAAGTTATTCAAATATAATTAATCAAAAGTTATTTGATATACCCGTTTCAGCTTATTTTTATGGAGCCTTCATAGTTATGGGGACAATATTATTTTTTCTTGTAATACACTTCGCGACACTAATTTGAATTTTTTAAATTAATATTATCGGACTAACGATAAGATAAAATAATCGACTTGTATAATTGTAATACTAATTAAATATGTATGATGAATTGTAATTTAACTCGCCATTGTCATGAGTTTTGATACGATATTATTTTATTTTAAAATGCCAAATTTATCTGCCACTTGTCAATACAGAACGGCATATTTAAAAGGACCAATTTGGATTAACAATTTGTCCCAGATGAGTGAGAATGAGTTTAGATAGCTGTTTTAAATTTCTGGAATAGGGTTCATCTAACACACGCAGTAGATTAATTATACATATTGATTGTATTGTCTGTCGTGTCCTTCTTACGTTTTCTTCATATTTTCTGCTTTTTAAACTCGTTTATGATGTTTTATTTCATTATTTTTTATTATGATGCTATTGTGATGTGAACATCTTTAGCCATATAATTAACTATAAAAATGTTCTGATAATCTCAAATAAAATATAGGGTTAAAAAAATAAGACACTGTTAATATAATGATGTATAATACATAGTCTATAATCAATCACAATGATTGTTGGTAGTTAAAATTGATAAATAATTTAATGTACTATATTGTTATATTATAAGTTCACATAGACTTCCACAAATAAAATTGGTGATAAGAACAACATATTCAATGCGTAATATAGCCAAGCTATAGAAACTTTCAGAGGAAAATTGTAAAGTTCTATTTATACATACTACAATGATAATATTTGATTTCTCAGAATTAATTTTTTTTAAGTTTTATAACAAAACATTGTGTTTATTTATACTAAAAATAAAGCGAAGCATAAATACATTACGTTGTTCAAAGATATATTGTAGTGTAATCGTTTCTAAAGAAAAGTTACGAAAAAGGATATTGTTTTTTACATTAAATTTCTTAGAATATTATCTAAAGTTTCACTTGTTTGGTTCCATACAATTCATTTAGTTTTAACTGCATGAATAGTTCATGAAAACAGTTGTAATGGAATGTCGACTTCGTAAATTTGATAGATCATTCACGATTGAAATCAAAAGTGAAAAAACGCAGGTCCAAATGGCAATTTAAATAATATAAAACGGTGTGAAATCTATCAGGCAAACATGAAATCGCCGCGGTATTTGCAGGAAATGCGCCCGAGGGATGGCGTGCCTCGGACAGCCGCACGTTTGAAACAGTCTTACGGAACACGCGACATGATTCCCGCGGCGCCAGCTCGGTGGAATACAGAGAGAGAGGATAGCCACTATTGATGTTTGCGATGGATGAAAATTTGTAAAAAAGTTATTGCCAACCGTCAAACCGATTAGCGATCGCGTGACTTCCGCCAGTTCATACTTTCAGCTGGCGGAAAAGAGGCAGAAGTTTACGCAGTGTACAGCGCGATGACGGAAAGCTCGTAACGTGACTCGACAGGTAATGCTGGCATATCTGAACTAATCAACCCAAACAAACTTTCGACACGTACTTAATGTTACGGTTTAAGGTAAACGTGTATAAATTTTTCGAAACGTCGCGAACTATTTGATTGATGTTATATTTAACTAAATGAATACTTAAAAGTTAAACATAAACTTTTATTGAAAGAAATACGGAGAGTTATACTTTGTAGTTTACAATGTGGAAATACAAACTATTGGTTGATAAGATCTTTTGGGGACCATTTTATTAATATAGTTAATATATTCTCTAAGTAATGAATGCATTGTACAATTACGAAGGTATTAAAGTGATTCAGAAAATCTGATACACACATAATTATTTTTTAGATTACAACGTTTTTAGTTGTATACTTGTGTGACTTTTCTAAAATAAAGTTTAACATTGTCTTGTGTGTACTTTAACTGATAATATTTACAGTGCATATAGTGATTGGTTAATGTACGCATTATCGAAGTTCACACTTTAACTGTAACATATATACAATAATAAAACTGATTTGATTGCCTGGTTCCGACTGACTTGGTATAATATTGTTTGAAATCCATCTAATGTTTGTTAATATTGTTTGGCATAACGATTTCACATTTACGTATTTTCAAGATATAAATAATTAGGAATTATTGACTAATATCCAGAGCTAGTGTATGTATAGTCAAACAATGTCAAAAGGCGTAATCCACGTCGAAAATAACGTTCTATTATTTTGAGTTAACAATTAATTTTCAAACACCATCGTTCGATAGTTTATTTACAAAATTGAGCGTCGAAATCTTCTTTTATTACGAATTAAATCTCACTCGTTCTATGGTTGTTAAATTTCCTTTTTATTTATAAAAATATTCAATAGGAAATAAACTATAGCATGTACATGGTCACAGACGCACAGAAAAAATAAAAATGGTAACGCTAAATTATATATGTAAAAATAAATATTTAATTCAAAATAAATATAGCTATCATGTATGTTCATAAATAAAAAAAAACATGATTAATGTTCGATTCTAATTCTAAAAGCTCGATAATACTATAAATTGATAAAATCAATTTGAACAGTTGATAAATTGTTATTACAATTCTTCGCTAACATAATATAATGTTATATTTTGCGTGTAATATTATATAACAAATAGGTTACCTTTAGATTAACCACTTCGAACTAATGTTTGATTCGATTACCATCCGGATATAAGGGACTGAGTAGGTTTTAGTGCTCGGAATGTGTAGTGAAAAATAGCTTATGGAAACGATTTGTGGTCATTAATCAAAATTAACGAGACATTTAGTCGTTTGGGAAACATTTATTAACTGAATTTATAAAAGTGATCGGTAGGTAATAAATAATATATGATTATTATGAACACGTTTATGAACGAAAAACGAAAAACTGAAGTCAAAAGAAAATAATAACGAGGCTCGATAGATTTATTTTCGTCATTTCTTTATCGTAGTAAGTAGAGCTTTTAAATATCCACTATTTGAAGATCGATATCAATATTCATCGATCACGTGTAAGCTAATCGCTCAATACATTTAGTATATATCGATAATCTAGTTTTCAAACATGCTTAATGTGAACTTTTGAGTTATGTAGCTTTCCTATATCCCACAAGCTTTTAAAAATATATTCACGTAACTATTATATTAATTTGAATGCTGTTCATTGAATTCACAATTGATGTTTTTAAGTAAACTTAAAACATTCTCTGGATCGCCATGCTTGTTTATAAGTGATTTTTGAACACAATTAGGTCATCAATATTGCGTTTCAACCATGACAGATTTAATTGTGGAGGAATATATGAATCTCCACAATGTAACCTTATTTTAAAAGATTCTTTTTTCAGGAATATTGATTATCAGTTAATCTGTCAAACCTGTGTATTAGATAACCAGTCCGGAAATTATTATTTTTTATACAGTCACGTATTTTGAACACGTCGTAAGTGATTAACGAGTGAGCGCATTTGTCAATCCAGGCACGGAGTTGAACACAGTTATGAAACGATTTTAAAATTGGTATCTGGTTGTAATCTCTCTCGTCATATGAATTTGTATGCTCATATTTTTTTGAGTTATACAATAAATTAATTGCAAGATGCGGGCTGCGTAAGCTGCATGTACTCCAAAAGAAGTCATTAAATCAGGTCAACCCTTATAATCAAATTAGACGTAATGAATATCACGAGGGATGGAAGCGTAGCGTTTTTGCTAACGAGGGTAATCTTGAGAAACCACACCACACCACCCCAATGTAGAAGAGGGCCTGCCGAGTTTCTATGAATAAATGCAACGAATGTTGCACGCGAATGTTTTATTTATTACGAAGCAATGTTTTGATTCATTGATTGATGTCTTTATTATACCACGATGTTGGTATATAAAACTCGTACAGGTATTCTTCGCGTTATGTTGACTAAAACTAGAAAAGTTTGCAGTTACTAGAGAAATGATTAATATATTTGATTTATCGCTTACAATATGAGCATAAATTCATTATTTATTTTTGAAACATTTAATACATACCCAGATACGATACTTTTTTTTTACTATGGCTGCTTCAAATATGGATAATGTGGATATGCAAAATAGGAAGAGTTAAAGTTATGGTTGCCATTAAATCATTGAAACTGTTGAGTATCTAGTTCTGTATTTTTTTATGCAGTTAAGCGATGTAAATAAGCTCATGACTCTGTTGCTTAATAACCACGTGCGCTTATCAATTAACCACCCGGGAAACTAACTACAATTGTAACATGTGCATTATTTCTCCATATATTTTATGATATTGTTTTGTATTATGTCGCGAACATAAGAACGTTATAAAAGCGTTGATCAAGTCGCAAATATAAACCAAAATTATGGTAATCAAATTGTAGTTTACCAAGAAATATCTATTTTTCTCTCAGTATTGTAATTATAAATATGATATTTTAATATCTTCAGAGATATAATTATGGCTAGGAACTCAAGAGAGTTTAATTAATCGTAGAGAAATTATGTGGTGGCATATAGCTTCTCTATTATGAGAATTCTCTGGAAACCGTCAGTCGCTTTGCGTTCGCCAGGTAATTTCAGCAGTAATAAACTGCGGCAAATATGCTAATAGTACTTGGCAAGATGGATACAGGATTTTTAGGGGCACATGCAACATTTGACAATGCGTGGGATAAGAATAAATTAAAAATTATTCATCTTTAATATGATTTCTATTTAAAGTACGAATCTAGAGTATTGAAATATTCCATTTCATCAACGAGCTTTGTTTGTTAATGGAACAATACAATGGCATATTGTGTAAAAAACTTCCGCAATATTGCTTCAATTCAAACATGGTGTGGAGGCACTTGGAAACAGAAACGTGCATTTACTACGAGTAAAGTGCATTTAACTCAGTTTACAAAGCGAACAGACGATCTCTGCGGCTTTCCGACATCTTCTCTTGCCACTTTGCGAAATGGCACACATTCTACTCGGTCTATAATTTTAAACTTCCGGAGCTTATCTATTTTAGGCGCATTTCTCACAGTCAACATACACCAACAGAATAGGGTTAATTTGTGATAAGTAATATCAAACTTTGGAAACTAAACTTACGAGGCCACGTAAACCTAATTAAACTATTAAGTACATATTAATGTAGACAAAATGTATTTATGTATATGTCGCTGTCTTCGTAACCTTTGGACCAAAGAATCGACCACAGCAGACGTTTTAAGACTTAAAATATTACTAACTTAGCCATATACATATTTTATATGTATTACATTATAACGCAGAGATTTACGTGGCGTAAGCGTTTAGCAATCCGGGGAATGCGAGTTTAATTCCCACATCTGCCCGATTTAAAAAATCCAAAAATACAAACATAAGAACTTGACAATGAGATTGCCTGAAATTAAACACTTAGGTATTCATATAATTACTGCAGAATTCGATTTAATTATATCGATTATGGTGAATTCTTTTCGTCTCTTGTTTTTTTTGTTTGTGCTTTACGAGATATTGTGTAAGATTTCTTACTCTCTTCATACTGTTATTTATTGATATTATGATTAACTTAATCTCATATTTTTATGTTTCTGATTCTCCCTTAGTGTAATGTACATTATAATCAAATATGAAAAGCCATTATTGATATTTATATAAAGATTCGTGTATTCGTCGTAATATCATTATAATGTATGTCAACTATACGGTATTCCATAACAAATCTTTTTTTTAAATGTGTGGTTTTACGAAATACAAAAAATAAACGAAAATGGTGGTCATTAGAGTAATTGAAAATTGAGAAAGAACAACGCTTAATTCAATCTTTACTAATATTTCCATTAAAATTCCATTGTAAAAATTGCCTGGACTAATTATCTGCTATACATTCGTGTTTTGTGCTTTTAAAAACTTCAGATAAGCATTAACGTTCACGGAAAAAAACACAGCAAGAGTGTAAGCCCAACAATACAATTGCGTTTAATCATTTACAGCGCAATACCATTTTAAGTTTACTGAAAGTTTGATTTTTTTAACAAACTCCACACTTTTAATAATTAACTCGTATATATGCAAATTTTATCTTCTACAGATTTTAAAGCTACTACTTAGAAAGCTTAGATTAGTAATTTAGTTTGAAACTGGTCATTACTTGGAGTACTTGGTTCTTTAAGTCTATTAACAATATCAACCCTTTTTCTACTAGCATAATTTATAAAACAACATACGTTACTTTTACAGTAGAATATATTTAACACATTTGTCCCATTATTTAGCAAGTATAAATTATTAAATTTATTGAATAAAGTTGGCTACTTATTAATCTATTTATTTTTACTTAAAAGTCCTGCAACATGTCGATTATACCAAAATCAACTTTATCGCACTGAAATGAATGTAAATTAATTAAGATTAGTTTTTAACAACATATGCAGGTTTAAGAATGTATTATAGTACATACTCTAAATAGCGGAAGGGTGTACTCAACTTATTGGATGCAAGGATATTTTTTAAAATCATAGAAATTGTTCTATTTATAATTATTTTTTATCAAAAGTTGATACTTTTTCGACATACTAAACTAATAACCTTTTTTATTCATTGTCACATCATCAGATGACAAATAAAAATCTGCATATAAAGTTTGCAAAATTCTTATTGCCTTTTTGTGTTATAAAAACAACGATATAATGTTGTTTAGCACCCAAAGAGTTAATAATGATTTGCCTGGAATGCAATTTTGATTTCTCATTTACTGCGGATTTATAAACGTAAAATGAATATTTTGTCAAATGATTTTTCATAATGAATATTTGGATAATTTATAACTTAATAAAATTTCGTAATACTGAAATTTACACTCTTGGTGGAAGACAAAAAGTTGAATTTATTTTATAAATATAATCTAAATCCCACTTAACCTCTTTTATTTCACTTCGTTTCTCTTCTACTTCAATCTATAGTCAAGAGTAGAGGAAAGCGCAGTGGTATAATTAATCAATCCCTATAATAGGTCACGTCCGCAGCCAATTTGTGCCATACATAATAATCGAACTACTAGAGAAAACATTCACGTATTATAAGTCTCACATATTGGAATATTGATTGAGGATGTTGAAAATACAGATCGTCGAAGACAAGAAAAAAGAAAAAAAAACAATTAGATAAATATTGATGGTTCATTATATTGTGCATGCATAGACAGAAGCCTGGATAATGAACGCGATTAACTTTCGAAAAGTGCGAATATCGAAGTATGTAAAATAAAGCATTTGGTCCGATTGCGTGACAACTATTAAATGACTTGGATAGATGACTATAGACACAAACTGTATTATTTAAATGTATGAATATATTTATACTAGTAAGACGTATGTTTTCGTTGAAATTGATGGGCAAGAGACATTTCCCATAATGACGATTCGATGGCCTGGTGGACATGTGTATTAAGTGCGATGTTAGTTCGGACCTTGTTTACATCTCTCAAGCTACTACAAAAAAGATACTACAAATTTTGATCATCAATATAAAAATTAATGCTGTCACTTTGAAAAATTATTTTAATTTAATTTTAAACTTTAAACTAATTCGTTATTAGTTTTATATTGAATATTCCTCCCTCTTAAGGAGTTGGGAATGTTTTTTTTAACTATTTTCATTCCGAAATTGCAGTATATGCAGTATATATCTCCGCGATGTGAAGACACGTTTTGACAAGATTATTTTTCACGAAAAATGCTTGTCAGACAATTACTCAACCTAATGGGTATCCAGTCTTGCATTTTCGCATTTGTATTATAAAAATCCGGCAAATTTGAGAAACGAATTCGCATTCTGCACTACCTGGAAGATAAATGGGGCGATGTTTAAGCCTGAGGTAAGGCTGATAGACCGCATCTCTAATAGCTGGAAAAGAAAGACATCTAAGATTTTTTTAATGTCAATAATTTGCGCAACATGACAAATAATCAATGAGTTTGTTTGAGAAAGCGTAGGTTTATCACGAGTCGCAAAAGTATGATAACTGACTGATTTAAAAAAATACAATGTGTTTTATTTGTTCATGCGCTTAAACGAATTGTCAGATACTTATTTAATTTTATGAAAAAGTAATATCAAAAGTTTCCGGTTTGCAAAGTTTACTCGTGTGAAATAATTCGTTCGACAACTTGGCCACGTGCCAGCCGTATAATAACATAAAATTTAATAATATGTATGTGGAACACCAATAGGAAGAATGCGCTATGCACGGAATGCATACAAATTACACACATTTGTGATGTGTCTGTACGTTAAAAGAATTAACAATGGATATGTAGCGTAGTTTAATAAAAAAAATGCATTAAGCGATACGACATTCTTCAATTGTTACTTTTCTTTTAAAAAATTAATGCATTTGAATATATGATTAACATAACACATGTGATTACGTTATTAGTATCGATACTAAATTGAAACGGAAATGCTTTGAAGTATCACATATACATTATGTACACAGTTAAATCTTCACTATTTCCTTCGTAATACCATTATTATCACATCGTAGTGTTACTGGCAAAAGACGTAAAAGTGAAAAAGTGAGTTTTGAAATAATCGAGTTTTA
>JAGVSQ010000732.1:4144-23075 GCA_022683975.1 Rhyacophila evoluta
CTATGACAGTTGTATATATTATAATATATCTTGTAGCATTTTTTGTAAAAGTATAAATAGTCCCGAGGTAGTTCAACGAGCGAGTTGTTTGAGTTATTCATGTACTTGTGTGGCATATCTGACAATTATCCTGCTTACACTGTTATAAAAGTTGTTTCTTTTCTCATTATCTCCTCTGTATGATAAGTTCGCAGCCTTGAAACGACATATGACAATGTCAGTCATCGTCTCGTGGCAACAATAATAATCAGACGTGTTTGTTCATCCTCATCCTCATACAATACGGCGAGCTTTTGGCACAACGCTGCATCGTCTATGCGAACTTTAAACTCGTAATTTTGCACAACGATTAAACCAACAGATGCAATGAGCCATGTGCCAATTGAAATAAAATAGGATCTCTTCTGTTAAGTTTTAATTTAAGAAAGAATTGCATGAATTCAATGGATGAATATTTTTAAGAAAATTTGCATACTTTTATTCCATGCGATTGCCATTCTTTATTTTAACAATATTGTTTATAATTCACTCACTTTTCACATTAAATAATGAAACGCAGATAGTTAGGAGGTAAAAGCAGATCCATGAAGAGTTTGTCCCTCCTCATGGAAGTAAAATTCAAATAATAAACCAATTGAGTCGCCGAGTTACATTTTTTTTTTAAATATTTCGAACGCTAAAGGTTTCTTTTGTCACGAGTCATGAATTCAGAGCGCTTTTTGCAACTCGGCAACTTAATTGTTAACTCAATGGACGTCAAAGCTTAGTTAATAAACGTTCCTAACTCATGGTATTAAAATCACATTTTATTTTAGATATATATATACCGCGTGTGTTAACGGTTGAAAATACATTAAGTCACTAAGTTGATTTTCTAAGTCTAACAGAAAATTGAATATCTGAAGAATATAACTATTATTATAATTATAATAATCCACCGGCTCCTTTTATACATCCGGTAACTCAGCTATATTTCGGAGCTTTGATAATACAGTAACGAAGTTTCGTATTCGAGGGGGATGTCTAACAATATAATATTATATTAATCACCTGAGACTTTTTCTGTCATGCATTTAAGTATACAGGATTTATTCTTATGCTTATTGTCGAATTATCTGGAAATAATTAATTGTACAGTAGAAATACGAAAATCGTTAAAAATAAACACACCGTGCAATACTTCTGCCATCATTGGATTACCCAGAGCAAGTAAATAAATATAAACATTGATATCACTAGTGAAGAAGTCTCATACAATATTGAAATAACAGGTTCTCAGGAATGCGCGACGGGAGACACGGAAAAATAATATAAAAAATCGAAAGGGTGTGCACTTTAGAAATAAAATTAAGTCCGCATGAACCGCGAAAACTGAAAATTATTTTGTTCTACTCGCATAATATACTATTATATTTGCAGATTTTTTGCAAATTCATACTAAATAAAATATTTACTGTTAACTAAAAAAAAGTATTATTTAATCATAAATTGTTGTTTTCTTTGGCAGTCACGTCTAGACGTCCTTTCGTGTACACTGTGGCGTAACGAACGTCAAACGCTGAGAGTATCTCAAAATTTTGTAGAGCTTTGTTGCGATATGCGTGCATAAATAAAATTATTTAATACTAGGTTATTATTATGATAGTATTACTCAATCTCACTGCAAGTGTTCCACGAACTTGATCAATTTCCAAAAAATAATTGTCAACGTTTATAATCATTCGATGGGCGGAACCGACAATTAAGAAATAAAATTCTTTTTCCTTTTTAAATCCGCCGTCCGATTAACTCTACGATATCAATTGAGAAACAGCTGTCACGTATTTTGAAGAACAATTGGATCACGTTAAATGTTGCCAACTTTTTGAAACATCAGTACCTACCCACTTTATACAACATTTACAATTTAGTTTTTATTACAACCTGTTTATGTCAGAAAAGATTCATAGAGATGGTCTTTTACTTACTCATCAAGGAATCAATAAAAACTATTGACTTCCATCTAGTGACAATATCACTCATCATACTGTCAAAGACAATAGAGCTGTATGAAATATACACAATGGAATTAAATTATAACCCCCGCGTATTGTAATATTTTATCGTAATAACGTTTTGTGAAACGAAGTTAGTTTGGCATGGAAAGTAAATCTCGAATGCTAATCAAGAACGACTTGTCTTTCATTCTTTCTATCGCTCTCTGGTCTTGTGAGAAACCTGGCGAAAGTTTCTCACACTCGATTGCAATCTGAGAATATGCGGTTAAACTATTCAATTTGAACAAAATAATACGCGTTTACTTATACCTAATTTGACATACATTTAAAAGATTCGTTTTGATTTGGCTACAGAAAACATTAAAGTAATTTATTGCAAGCCGTAAATTGTTACCGTCACTGTGATACAAGTACATAAATTCATAAACTATAAAAATCTATTCCCTGTGTGGGTTACACTTCCGCAATGATAATAATATTCTAATTAATTAGTATCATATCGCGTTCTTAGAACAAACCCGTGACACGTCCACAAACAGTATCAAGCAGGACAGCGGTTGTAACTGTCATCATTAACCGGTGGGGATGTGTATAAAAATGTCGATTCTACATAATTGTATTCGAGTTGACAATGAAAGAATAATCAGACATGAGAAGACAATTGTGCTAATATCTTATTTAAGCCACATTATAAACATATTACCATCGCGTTTTGTGGGTAGAATTCGTTAGAATATAATATATTAATTATTAATTGTATACAGTTACACAAGCTAACCTATAACGTATGACAATATATTTAACGAGCTGTAGTGCAATAATTACTGTGTAATATAAAATTCTTATTATGAATTTTCTTCATAAAAACAATTGAATTTATCACAATGACAGTTTGTTTGTATTATATTTCTTTGATCCTGGCCATTTTTTCGATCGCAAGACATTTAAATTACACATTTTTAGGAAAAAAAATATTATATAATATGTTGGCTGACGTACATTTAATTTATTTAGCCACAAAAAAGCTAATCCACAAGTCAAATACGTATTGTAAGAATGCAGGTGAACTTTTTTACAGAATATTAATCTCGGTAAATTCTGTATAAAATTAGTTTATTATTAGATAGTGTATAATGTTAATGTTTTGTCAACAATCATTTTCGTCCATCGCTACAAATACAATAGCAAGTATGTATTCTTTTCTTTTGTACTGACTGTCCATATGATACCAAGCTTCGTTTAGCTAGAGAAATAAACTTGTGATGTAAAGACTTTCTTGAGGCATCGGCGACACGTGGCCGAGCCAGGTCTGGTGTGGTGAATGGCCGACGAGTCCCTCAAAGGCTGTTCTCAATTCTTAGTATACGGTTGGTTGCTTTGGGCCTTTGTTGTGTTCCATGATCCGTAAAGTAGCACTGACAGAATGTATGCATCACACAAACAGGATTCGATTTTTACCTTGTATTGTTTAGAGTCCTAAGTAAATAAGTCTTCACTCCACTATCTAAATTTCAATAAAAATGTTATTTTTTTGTGAAATACCATTTTTTATATGTTTTATTACATTTATTGGAATATATTCGAGAGATAATATCTACTAATATTGAATATTCACAGTCATTTTCATATTGATAGTATTCGCATAATTCCCGGACATGTTAATAACCTTAGTTTAGTATATTTAGTTGGCTGTTCTGTCAATCTCACGGCTTTAAACTTCAAACAAAATTCAATCGCGAGGTCTTTGATAAATATTTTTCAAAACATCCGGATCAAGCAAACCAAAAAATGATTGTCAAACTTTTTCGGTTACATTAAAAATAGTAATTTGACATTTCCGTCATTAATATTACTCGCTTTCTTCAAAACGAATATTTATTTAGACGTTGTACACGGACTCTAGTTAAGCACCGAGCTGACATGTGAAAAGACTTTTTATGTTGCTCAACAGTTATGTGATGAAAGTGTATTACTTTTTGTAGTGTCATATTTAAATGTAGAGCGTGTGGATCTCACGTTTCATATTTATTATTTTGTCAAATTGTTTTCCATGAGTGTCGTTTTTCTGCCAAAAGGTCTATATTACCCATCTGATCTTATTTTCTTTTCTGTCGTCACCGGATTTGAGCCCGGAGCTTCCAAGTGCTTACTTACTCGACCTTATGGAAGTTTTTTTTTAGTGTGAACACATCCCGATGATTAAAAATGCACCTCTATGTGATAATATGTACTCGATTCGTATAATCTTAAGGTTGTATACATTTTCAATAGAGAAATAGTTTTTCCTTTAAAAATAACAATATTCTCACTTAAGTAAGCAATATTACAATATTCCGATTTGAAGGTTAACAATAGTGCCATTGTAATATATTATAGAATAAACAATATTATGTTTACAATATGATTATTAATACCGGCTTAAAAAAACTTAATGAATGCGATCCACATTTGAGAACATCTGCAACCGACAAAAATACTGGCAGTGCTCCAGAGATTTTTTTATAAATTTGCGAAGGTTATGTAAATATAAATATTTTTCGATTCGAGCGAACGCCCTTTTAATTTTATCATTGTCTGTGGTTAAAAATGAATATTATTTATGAGTCATTCGAGACACTTCCGGCCGTAAAAATTCGTAGATATCTAAAATAAAAGCAAAATAATTCAAATTAACACCAATCTTAATATGATAACCTTTCACACGGTGAAGCAAAACTTGGAATTAGCAAACATAAACTAGGGCAATGGAATGAATAAAATTTGTTTTTTCGAGTGTCGAAATTGTGCGCTGTTATTTTATTTGCACTACGTGGTCTTCCCTCTCGGTCTTCTTTGTTTGCTATCTGGAAATTTATGAGTTGTTCACACTGGCAGCATACTTATTATGTCCAACTTGACAAAGTATAAAACGTGTTGTATTTTAGGAATCTGCACATTAACATCGTGAAATGAAAATGCAACGAAGCATCTTTTATTATAGTGATATTTACAGAAGGTTGGTGATCATAGACAGTATGTGACGGATTTATACTTCATATACTTCGTTCATATCAACTCCCAAAGTATCAGCTTGAAGAATAGGCAGGTCATGTTAAGACTCTTATGAGGCATCCGCAATACGTGGCCGAGCCAGGTCCAGCGTCGCAGCTTCACTTTTTTCACAATGAATGACTTTATGTTCCGTTCTCTTATCTCCTCGTTTCCATACAACCGTATCCCCAGAACCAGCCGCATTCGTCTGTTATCAAAATTTAGTATACGGTTACTCGGAGCTTTTGTTGGGTACCATGTTTCGTAACCTCAGATCAGCAATGGCAGAATGCATGCATTGGTCAGAAATGCAGAATTTTTCTTGTGCCTGTAGACATATTATAGTATAATTAGTCAACGACTGATCCATACTTGATATAATTTATAGACCACTTTAAATTAGTTATATAATAGTTAAACTTGTAATTTATAAACTAATATACACTCGGACCTCGTATAACATGGTCACATGGTTCCAGATAAACTTCGTGTAGTACAAATCCGTATTATACGAGGTTTGAAGTTTATACAAAATTAGGGTATGCGTTCCAAACAAAACTAAAACTAAGTTCAGTTATATTCTTTATTTTTTCCAATAAACAATTACAAAAATATACCTTTAAGGACCTGTTTAAAACACTTAGAAAATATAGATCACTCATTACGACACGGTGCTACAATATTTTTTCGATATCTTGAATATCCAGATCATCGAATCCTTTTCTACCAATACCACGACAATTGCTAATGTCTTTTCGTATTCATAGTATATTGATGGTCCAACATTTTCCCTAGTGACACTCCTGGCCACATTTTTGAACAGTAGTAAGCATTTAAAATGGTTTTTTTTTTTTAATTTTTGTCAAATATGACGAATAGAACATGTATGTGACAGCATGATCTAGGGATGTCCAAAACATGTTGATTAATTTTTAAATTATTGCTTTTTTCTCAAACCGCGTTATGCAAGAATATGACACAATTCATCAACCGTGTTACCATTTTATACGAGCTCCGAGTGTATACTATTTAAATATGTTTTTATTCTGTATTCAAGCAACTCGAATCAAAATTTTATCCAATGCATCACAAAAAATAAATCAGTTTTAGTATTTTAGTATGATTTCTGAGGCAAAACAATCGATGTTACGGGACATCAAATCACGCTCTCGTTTTAACTGGGTATCATTTTCGTTTCAATCAACATTTTCTGATGTATTCTTTGTTTATTTTGTCCAGGGGAAAATTTGGCACGGTGTATCACTGCCGCGAAAAGGCAACAGGCCTGGAGTTGGCAGCCAAATTCGTGAGCGTCTCCCGCCGTGAGGACCGAAGGAATGCAGAGCGAGAAGTGGACATCATGAGGCAGCTCAGGCATCCGAGACTTATCCAACTCTACGATGCCTTCGACACAGGAAAGCTGCTATGTGTCGTATTAGAATTGTAAGTAATAACTATGCATAGTCGAATATATTTTTGATTTATATTGTTTCTATATAACCGCTTCATCAATACTATATTATGCTATGAAACGATTAATTAATATTTATCTGGATAAGTATTATGAAATAATGTATATACTAGATAGCAAAAAAAGCTATGCCACACAGATATATTGAGACGTGACAACATAGTATAAACGACACTTAAGTTTATATTATCGATCGCTCTCGCCATGGACAAATAATATGAATCTATGCAATATAGTCGTGTATTTACATCTTGAAAGTAGAAGGTTAACGAAAGGCTTTCGAAGAAAAATATTCAAACCAATCAAAATTCATGTTATTACTGAATGAATGGATATAAAAGCGTTTATGAATTATTTTGTATTCCTTTTCAGTACAATACTTGTCATTTTTTGTAAATCCTTGCTAAACTTGGGATATTTGTTTATTCAAGCCAATTCTCAAATGTTGTTTGGTGACATTTGCCAACGTTTTTTTCCTATTTTTTTTTAAAGTTATCCCACAACTTTCAAAACACAATAGATGTATCAAGAAAACACGCATTTTCAATAATTAAATTATGTTGGCAACATCATTATTGAAAATGAATAGACCGAATTTCTTATTAATTATATCAAAATTCATATATAATGCCATTTTCCATTTCAATTTTTCTATCAATACTTTATTTATTCGGAAACCTAATTTTAATTGCATGGTTTATTTATGAATGCTTCTCGTATTAGTTTTACTTGAATCAATAGTTCGATGCAACAAATTTAATGTCCATATGTAGTTCTGTTTTAAAATAGACAATTCCGTGAGAAATTTAGTACGATTTATTAAATATGGGTTAGGAATTTATATCTAAACTTTTAGAATATTTTTTTAAATAGCAATTACTTTAATTGACTCGTTGACAAAAATATTCACTTATTTATTATTTCGTGTACAATTTATTATCTAGCTTACGAATTCTGAGCCAGCATTCTGTTTTTCCTTACAGCTTTTTAATGCTCTATTTTTAACAAACAAACATTTTTTTGTGATTTTAATAACAGTTTAAATTTACTATAAAATGAGGATCAATTTAGACATTGTATATTTAGTGATTTGGCAACAATATTTGCAAAAACAGTGAAAATAGTAATTACCCATTAAATGGAAACTGCGACTAAGTTTTGAAAGTCGGATCAGGGTCTTGGTTATTATTGTCTATCGTATATTATACGAGTAATATACTGTGTTCATAAAATATAATACATATTCTTAATTATATTCGAACACATTTTATAAAACCCAAAAATAACGCAAACTAGAAAGATCTCCGATCGGATTGTTTTGGCTAAATTGATTATCAGTTATCACTAATTCAAGGGATTTTTTCAACATCTGACATTAAAATATCATAATATATTGTATACAAATATTAGTGCTATACGGTGAGTGATCCTACAACACACGATGAAGAACGATTCATAAGAAAAATGATGTTTCCAATTAATCATTAAGTGAACTACTTGTTTGTCCCTATCACATAAATTGGCAATGTGTCACGACTAGTGATTGTTAATTCTCGGCTATTTTTTAAATTCTCGAGATTAAGAAATCCCTTGTTGAACAATTTTGTGAATTTCAATAATTTCGAAAAACATTCAAAATCACAATATTAAAAACGAAAATTTCCAAATGCAAAACGGTAATCTCTTGGTAAAGATGACAGAACTTAGATCTCATTTGTATGTACGGTATCCTTCCAGATCATCTGGAAAAGAATATTATTTCGTATTTTTTGCATTATGCTTTACTGTTTTAAAATATTTTAATTCAAAGAATTTGCGAATTCGAATCCAGTGCTCCTTGTTCAGAATAAACAGCAATATCGATGTGCTAAATGCTGTCCAATGCAGTGGGTTGTAGTTTGGTGAAATGCTTTTTAATTATTATCCCGTTTTTACAACAGCTGACTTTACCAATGTGGTCCTCGTCCTCAATTATATAAGAGCTTGTGATCGACGTTTAAATTCATAACTAACCATTTGGCTTATTTTAACGAGTCTGATTCAACACAGTGTCAAATAATTTGGCGTTTAAGTGTTGTATTATTACCTCAACTCTCTGAGCTAAGTTTCGGAAATGAATTCGATGACAAGAGAGCAGCAACAAGTAGCAGTGACTGGTCACCGCGGTCTTCTCCGTTCTGTAGATTTCCTTATTTATTTTTTGGCTCCGAATTCTTGGCAACGAAATCCGTGCACTCCGTAAGCATGAATTTTAAGACATGGCCAGGGTTGATACACCAATTTACGTTACTTTATTTTATTTAGGAGGTTTATAATAGATTAATTATATTATTTCAAATCGTCTTTATATTTATCTGAAATATCTACGTCTTTATGCATTTGTGCTTTTATGAAATACGTATTATACCGAGCAGTTGATATGTCATTTTACACAATGCCCGAGTGTTATTCACATTGCTAAAATAATATATAATTTATTATTATTAGTTCAAAAATTTATTAGGGAATATGACGCACAAAATGCAGCAACCATCGGTAATCGTGGATTTTTCTACGCGCATATTTTGTAGTTTAATTAAAAACGTGTTGATAAAAGATTAAATTGATTTTTATGTTCCATCGAATAACTACTCGTGTATTAGTTCCATTTATTATCTATTCTCATGTCTAATTTCGTAACGTCCAACATTATTCGTATATACTGCCCGGTCGAAGTGATAGATTAACACAATTTCTCACTCCGAATACCCACACTTCTCGGGCATAATGTTCAAAAACTAATTAATCATTCGGCCAATTATAAAACAGCTAATTTTTTAATCTTTTTTTATTCGCGTGTGTTTTTTCGTTGAAAACAATATCTACTCTAATTTCTTTTTTGATTGCAATAATAGCAACTAAGTAAAACAAAGTTCTTTCACTGATGATGAAAAAAAATGTTAAATTAGGGCAGAGCTACGATAGCAGAGCGTCGGCAGCAGAGATGCAAAATAGCTATAGATAGGTGAGTGAGCAAGTGAGGAAGCTATTGTGGCTACAGCGTGTTGTCGCGCTGCCGAACATGCTCACATGCTCACTCACCTATTTATAGATATTTTGCATCTCTGTTGCCGACGCTCTGCTGCTGTCGCTCTGCCGTCGTATTATCTACCATAGCCTCGGCTTTAGCCGTACACAATAAACATTGACTTGATCTGATATTGTTATTATGTTAAAAGATGGCTTCGTAAAATTGTACGTCAAAATTTCACGTAATGAGTATTTTTCTGATCCATCAAAATCAAATCTTCGATCAAAATTGTTGAACATACTAATTAACTTACAATCAACCCTCAAAAATAGTTATATGGAATATTATATTCTGATTTCAATCATATATTATTAATTTATTGAAAGAGGTCATTATACACTCACACATTTCAGGTGAATTGTCTTTTTTATTTTGGTCATTAAAATAATTACTATGCATTTGTATAGATAAATTTTATAAAATATATAAACATTCTTTTCGATAGCATCATACCGCGTATGATATTTATTATTTCTATACGTCACATCTCAGCTGGCCTATCAACATCACAATAAACATCACTAGCATGAACGGCAGAAATTTAAAAGATTTTTTGTGGTATAAAGATCGTAATAACAAAAAATACAGACATTTCCGATTTGGAATCTCCCGAACCCCACCTGTCGCCATCATAAATAACTTCCTATAGTCGTTCGAATCTTTTAATTCGAATAAGCACTTCCTTACTTTTGAATTGAATTTTCTTTCTCCGGGTTTTACTTTTTTTGTAATATTTCTTCATTATATCATTCTAATCTATTTTATTATACGGCAAAAATAATTAATATATATTTTTATCGATTCGTGTATATAATTTCTTATGACTGAATATAATTCTATTCACTGTATAAATAGCATGCTTTTGTTTCTCAGCATAAAATCGATAAGCGCTAAAGACGTTGTTAGAACGCGTTAAAAAAGTGGATTGAAATTATCATAAGTATCAAACTGTGATCGACCTTTTTTAAAATTATAGAATAATTTTCGATTTCAATCTCATTACTTAGTGACCTACTAAATATCAGCTTATTTTGATGTAGCAGTCAAACTTTTGGAAATACATAGTACTACAAATATAAAAATGACAATCTTCTGTTTTAGTCAATCATTGAGTAAATTTATAACAGTAAGTCTTAGGATAAATTCTCTAACTATGTATTTATAAAACGAAAACTTACGTAGGAAAAGTGATGAATGATATTAAATCAATCTGAAAATACTCGTTGAGTCACAACACGAAAATTCCTCAAATAAGGAAGGATTTAAAACTGTCTGTCTGAAGCAATGATTCAAACAAACACACAGTGCTGCCATCTTTTAATTGTGCTTTGTAATAATATTTTTCTAGTATTATAAATATAAAACACACACGCTATTATGATGCACATTAGTAATACTAATGTACAGTTTTCAATATATTCGCTATGTCTTGATTAATTTTGCCTTTGATATTTATATCATGAGATAAAACTATCTTGGGCTACCATATTGTTTGAATTTAATTGTTTTATTTAAAATAAAATCTAGGTCAGATGAATTAACCGAATTATTTATATTCAAGTTTCGAATTCTGTTTATTTTTTTTTGTCAAAATCTGCAATCCCTAAGCTTATGTATGTCATTAGAAGATTTTGCTTTTTTTTACTATCCATCACATAATTATGTGTCCATAATATGGACTATTTAATAGGTATAGTTATTATTATTATTTTTCCCCGGTAGCCTAGTCGGTAGCGTGCGCCCTTAGCAATCCCGTGAGTACGGGTTTGATTCCACATCTGTCGGATTTTAAAAATCCAAAAATGCAGGACCGGATGCCCATTGGGTTGACAGTTCTCGTGAAAAATAATCTGTCAAAACGTCTTCACATTGTGGAGGTCCATAAACTCCTCTTTCGGAGTGGCTATCTGCAACCTGTAGATCCATATGTTACACGTTGGCAGCGAATATGGTATAATAAAAAGTTATTATAAACCAATATATTATATAAGTCAGTTAATTACTTGATAAGTGTCAAAAATCACCAAGATATCTGCGAAGGCTGTTCTGAAAAATGAACATGTAGATTTTTAAATTTATTTTTAAAACTATTTACAAAATACTCATTACTTTTTTGATTGGCGAGAGACCTGATTGCAATTGATTTTAAACTTAAAATTATTTGTCAATAACAAACATCCACATGATTCGATAGATATGGATATTTAAGAATTTTAAATACTTTTTCAATCAAAACAAAAATCCATGTTCTCAATTTACTCTTTTGTATAATTAAAATATTATTTTAATAATTTTAGAATTACTGGCGGAGAGCTTTTCGAAAGGGTGATTGATGATGACTTTGTTTTGACAGAAAAAGCTTGCACAGTCTTCATGAGGCAAATTTGTGAGGGAATCGAATTTGTTCACCAGCAAAATATTTTGCACCTTGATATGAAGGTAAGCAAAAGTATTTATTCTATATTTATTTGAGAAACAAAAAGACACCACCATACATTTGCAAAATATATGGCACTGAATTTATAGATGGCATCATAAGAAGTTTTTTTTTCAATTCTCATGAAAATAATTATAAATAAACTAGGTAAAAAGTATATATTTAAGCGTCTCTTCTGTTTTCGAAATGTAGTGAAAATTCCATGAATAATAATTAATTTAGAATTTACCTGTCCATTTAACATATTTTTACCTACTGTTTGCATAGTGTAAAAAAAATTAAAAGGAAAAATATTCATATTAACATACAATCCACAGATGGCATTAGCACCAACTGTGAAAACTGATCACATTGATTAATAATAATATTATTTATTTAGAACCTGATATATGCAAATTATGTTTATAAAAAAAATCATCTGGAAATACTTCAGCAAATTACATGTCAACATGTTATTATTACGTTTTAAACTCCTGCTTATGTCTTGTGAATTTGGCTGAAATCCAACTTTTATTATTATCGGATTTTTCACACTCTTACTGAATCTTTCTGGACTAGTCATCTAGTCATCTTACTATGTTTATGTTTCATTATGGATGGTACATATTACCACTATTTGTAATAAGTTATTCATATTTTGTCAACAATTCTTTTATTAGTCAATTACCATGCATTTTCTTAATGCATACTTCCTTCACGAAAATAAAAATACCACCCACTTTGAAAATTAAGAAACACATTTTAATTATTCATGTAATAAATAACTCTATTTTCAGCCTGAAAATATTCTATGCCTAACAAAAACTGGAAACAGGGTAAAAATCATAGACTTTGGTCTGGCGCGAAAATATGATCCGACTAAAAAACTTCAAGTTCTCTTTGGTACACCAGAATTTGTCGCACCAGAGGTTGTCAACTTCGATCAGATTGGATTTGGAACCGACATGTGGTCCATTGGAGTTATATGCTATGTTTTGTAAGTATTAATTTATTCAATATTATATAATTCATTTTCCATCCAACATGGTCAATTTTTTACCGGTCACGGCCAGTACTGTCCTGAGCTTTCTTAAGTTTAATATTTAGGGAGATCCTAGTATATCTTAGATTAATCTAACAGAAGCATATCTTCTTACTTTTTGCTGTTGCAGTAATGACCACTTTAATCACTTCTTTACATTAAGTTTCAACAAACCCTTCTTCGTACATTACAAATTCTAAATTGGTGTGCATGCAGATTTAAACTCATGATACTTTTAGGTTTAATAACTTAAATGCAGTTCAATTATGTAGGTTGTGTGATCTGAATAAAATTTAATAAAAATTATTTCATAACTAGGTCAGATTAGTTGTGTTGTTCTTATATACTCTCCCGTGTTCTTCAACATTACTATAATTATGAGGATTTACTCTAGCTACCACTTCACAGTGTAATAAAAGGTTGATAAGTTCTCAACGGTGATAAAATCATATACAAAGTGGATTTAAAAATTACGATGAATTCTAAACGACTGTAAATCTAACCAAAAAAAATTTATAAGCAAAAAAAGTCGATTTGCCAACATTTTACAAAAGTGGACCTATGATATATAAGTCTACAACTTTTTATTATGTTACACAAATGGTATATAGTAACTATACGACTCAAATATCACCTTATCGTGTACTTAATCATAAAATATTCATCATAATTCTTGTGTATTTTAAAATATTAAGTAATTTTCCAGATTGTCCGGGTTATCACCGTTCATGGGAGAGACAGACGTGGAAACCATGGCCAACGTAACTGTTGCCAAATATGATTTTGAGGATGAAGCTTTCAATGAAATATCAGAAGACGCCAAAGATTTTATCAAACAACTTTTAGTCAAGGATAAAATGTAAGTAGATTAAACTTCAATCTACTAAGTCAATGAATATTATGAGCTCACGGTAGTACTTGCAATTTTACGATATGATAAAAGATAATGTTACTGTAATTCTAAAATAATTATAACAGTGACCCACTGTCACACAATATGGTGTGATAAATATTGAAACTACTTGATATTTTTTCATTGAGTGTTGATTCAATGCCATATAAACACTAAATCCAATGTTACATGAAATCAGTGAGATTCAAAAAAGGCAGTTTAAGCTTTAGAACTTATAAAATCTTACCATTAAATGTATGCATACATGTCATGAAATTTAATCCAATACCCTTCAAGAAGTGTAACTATGTGTCGAATACTGAATGCCAAAAAATTATTTGTAAATTTACCGTGATCTCATGAAACAGTATATTACTAACAAATATTATCTCTGTTGCTACTTCAAAACGTATTTAATTTTTATTCAAATCTAAATTTCTTCAGTATCTGATTTGTATTAGATGATTGCAAAATAGGTTATCATAGCTCAAAAAAGCCGCCATCAACTACTCACCTTTGCATAAGGTAATTCTGTGCAATCGTTACTCATGTACAAATACTTGTCGAGGATTTATTATGCTCACCCGTCACATATAGATGAGAATAAGAAGGAAGAATGCAAAATCATTGAAAATGCCTATACTCTGAATATTGGATACATAATACTATAGTGATTGAAAAATTGAATAATATTACGGTAACCAACAGGATTCAAATCTAAATCTATTGATTTTTTAATATATGTAGCTATCCATTAGGTCATGATACATACAGAAATGCACATAAAATTACATAGCTAAATGAAAAAAGCTAATTCCTCAATTCTGGCGAAATAATAAATTAGAACCAATTAAAAAAAATGTTTCTGTTTTAAATTCAATATAACATAAATAATTAATATTATATAGAAACCCATAATCAAATAACTTTTTATTAGAAATTCAAAAGCCTGACAATCTAAAATATCGATATATATATTTTTTCATGTGTAAAATGTTATAAGCATAAAAATCAGTTGACATATTCATAATTCTATGTATAAAAATATGATGCAAAAAACTTAAATCTGATTTATAAGATGGACGGTTTTTTTAAACATCTGTTTTGCTTTTCCTTGTTAATTCTATCCATTATAACTTTTTCTAACTCTTTTCCTAACTGTCACTAAATCTGCTAACCTGCTCATGATGACAAAGGCCCTAGTCGGTAAAATGTACATATACCAATGGACACACTCAATATATTCTATATCGCTACCTTTGTATTTGTAGTTGTTTTGTCTCATTTATTAATTTTCTTCTTACTAAAGATACATTTTGTTAGAAATTCTTTCACAATATTGGCTTTTGTCTATAAACAATAAACTCGAACATTTAATTGCTTCATACAATTTGTTGTTTGAACTTGTATTGTATTTTAAAAATTGTACATAATCACTAAATAACAAACAGTAGTTGAAAACTCTTCACCCCTTTTATAATGATAACCACAGGAATGCGGCTGACCCTTATTCAATAGAAGCGATTTAAAGATTACTTGCCTTGAACTTGGTGCAAGATGCCGTCTCTTCAATATGAAATTTCTCTTAAATAATATTAATTTTCTATCAAATGGTTTAAATGGTGAGAGAGAAAAGGATAAAAGAACAAGAAGAAATAAGGTCACATATCCTACTCATGGCAAGTAATATTTAAACTATTGAACGAGGACCCGCCGTTAATCTATGCTGGTAACACATATTCAAAGAACTAAGCATTGGGTCTTTGTCTTTATGATTCAGGGGCAGATTGACAGCTCAACAATGTGTGGCGCATAAATGGCTCAGAAAACGTCCGCTGCCCCCGCCAAAACCTGAAATCAAGCCTCCAGAATTAAAACAAGATGTAATTGAACCGCTAAAGAATCAGCATGCTGAAGAACTGGATGTGGCCAAAGACAATTTGCGACTGTTTGTGGAGAGATGGAGCGAGCATCCTAACTCACCGTATCTTTTCGACGTGGCAACGCATGAAATCACCCCTTGCATGTCCCTTAATAACTGCCTGGATAGATCGTCTTCAAAACAATCACTAGGCGGATGCTCTCCATCGCCTTGCGGTTCGATAAACAGTTCTCCAGATTCAGTGATCGAAAGTGAAGATAATAATGCATATCACAATGGTGGGTCTCATCATGAATACGATGATAACCGAAGACCTTCATATAGCTCCAGTTTTCATAGCTTAGAAAGAAGAGCTTCCGATAGTTCGTGCCTGAATAATAAGAAGCCTGATATATGCATGAGAGTTAATTTAGCTGAAGAAATTAAGAAATTATCAGATCACCTCTATTTGTTGTCAACAATGAACACGGATTTGGTAAATAATAATGTCCAATCTAATGCTGCAGTGAATCATGAAGCCACAAGCGTCACCGAGAAACTTCCTAATGGATATTTAAAAACTAATGCAGTGAAAGCAAATTCCAGTATCTCCAATGGTTTAGGTAATTCAACTGCGTCTACAGAGAGTTCAGTACACGTTTCAAATACTTTTAACGGAAATAACGCGACGTCCACCGTTCAGAAAGAAGCAAAATCTTTCTTCAATGATACCAAGAATGTATCTAATAACTTTGCATCATCTCAATCGACTGAAAAATCTCATGAAAGCAGTAATTCGGGTACTTCAACCAAAGTTAATGGATTTATTAGTAAATGTTCATCTACATCTAGAATAACAAACAATAAATTTACTGAAGAAGGTGATGGAGGAATGTTTAATAATTTACCATGGGCCAGAAGAAAATTCAAACTTACAAATTCAGGCAGAGATGTGCCGTTATCGCCGGCTGAAAAAAAGAATTCCATTTTCGGAGTAGAGTTCAACAAGAGGAGGGATAGAATAGATAGCTTTGTCAACTCCAATGGACATGGAGAGAACTCTAGTTATAGGAATAATATACCTAAACCATTTTATAAAAAGACAAATGAGAGCGGAGACATTAAATCGAATGCGAATAACACAAAAGATTTACTGCTACATTTATTAGATCAGTGGGACGAGAGTCAAAGTCCGCCGTCTAATTACCACAACGGAAGACACAAATCTGTGTCGATGGAATGGTCTGAAGCGGAGAAGTTAGCATCCAAGTCTATGAGCACTCTCAATACATTCTTTAGCAGACAGTCTTCGACTAGCTCCACTGTCAAAAAGAAAAAAGAATCACTTGCCTCTAATGGCCAATCATAGGATCATAATTTATGTTAATAAAATTGATGGTGTTAGTCTCATACTGTGGGAACTATTGCTAAAATGGTATTGAATTCAAAAATCTCTATTGACAATATATTTCAAAAAAAAATTTGTATGTTCAAAAAATTTTGGCAGTTGTTCCATCATTTCAGTATCTTGTTAATTATTGACGAGTAGTTTTAATATTACAGTATACATTGCACAATGCTTAGTCATCTGGTGCTATTTACTCAGTAAGTAAGTAGTTATGTAAAGAATATATGGAAGTGATATAAATTAGACAATAATTTGTACTTATTTAAAGTCTCATATAAACTCTCTGTATGATTAATATGCATCTCAATTTACTTAGAGGCATTTTTATTTAGCCAAATAATATTTATTTGATTTGGACATAAGACAAAGTTCATTTTATATTTATCAAATTTAAAAAATAGAGAATAATCCAAGCACTATAATATCCAAACTGCTTCCGAATAATTTAATCAATATTCCATTTATTCTGATAAAGAATATAATCCAGATCTTCAAATCCATTTCTTTATATTACTACACATTCACTTCTATAAATTGAACATAAAAAAAACAGTTCTTGTTTATAACTTATATAAAAGTAATAAATACTATTTAAAAAGTCTGGAATTTACTATGGATAGCTACTTACGTTTATTTTAATAAAAAGTGATTTCCATTAAAATAAGAAATAGCTTTCCAAAATCTTTATATCTTAAAATAATCAAATTTCCATTAAATCATTTTTTTTAAATTAATCTAATAATCCATAATATATATGTCATACATATATATTCCAAACCATATAAAAATACTATTAATCGTGTATCATTAATAAATTCAGATGTGAAATTTTGTTTTGTTTAGATATGATACTTGTCCGAAACTCGTAACTCAATTTTATAATATAATTATTTATGTTCATTCATAATGGTTCAAATGATTTTTCAGAATGATTTAATTTTTTGATTTGGATTTTATTTTTAAGTATATATAATAAACTACATGTAAGTTATAAATTATATTAAAGACAAATTCTTACTATTAATTAAGTTATTCTTTGATATTATATTGTATTTCAATTTTTAAATATTTATAAACAATCAAGGAATATAGAAAACATATTTCATATTGTAATAAATTAAAGATATGAGGTCTTATATACAATAAATATAATCTGTTGAGTAATGATAACTGGCTTTTATTTCATCAAATAATATTATATTATCAAAAAAAAAATTATCATATTCTACTAGCTAGTAATCAAGAACTAACTTTACCACTTTTAAATACTTTTCCAAAACTGAAAGTTACAGTTGGCACGATTCATTGTTTGAAATATTATTAAAAGAAAAATAATTAAATCTCTAAAATATAACTAATTTTAAGTTTTTCATATTCTGTGATATTAAAATTATTATCACTGTGAAATTTTATTAATACCTATCATCGCATTTTCTGCAGTGGATTGCATGTTACTATGAAAGTGCTGAGTAGAATAGATAAATCGGCATTCAATCAACCAGAAGATAAAATCACATTATAAAAGTATTTCAATTCTTGACAAAAATTGCCTCAGTATGATAGTCTCTGATACTGATCAACTACAGAGTGTGTTGCTTAATTAACCCAAAAATTATACATTCATCACAAAAAAAAAATGTAACTGCATTTCATCCATGGTCATCTAATTGAAAAATAGTCTACACTATAATATGGCTAATTATTTATGGCCTAGGTACTTAATAGTAAGTATTCTTCCATAATA
>JAGVSQ010000732.1:23175-35221 GCA_022683975.1 Rhyacophila evoluta
ATATGGCTAATTATTTATGGCCTAGGTACTTAATAGTAAGTATTCTTCCATAATAGTAATATAATACATTTTTTTGTAAACCAACAGGTATATATAATATTTTCAGCGCACATTTATTGTTATTTTTAGTTTTTTAAAATGCTGAATATTTTAAGGTATAATATTACAAAACTGAATATTAATTAGATTTATATCACTGGTCAACATCCTAACAATACAAGTACATATGTTTTTTTATGTATCCTATATTCAGTGCCAAACCATGCTATTTTGCAGATTATGCACCACACAAGGGTTCCTGAGTATGATGGACGCCATTTTAAAAAGAAAAATTAAATAAATTCATTAGTATTTTAAATGCGTATATTTTCATAATTGAAGCAAGCATCCTATAAAAATACTTAGAAAAATTATAAGGTGCCATTTACAAATCAGTGAAATATAAACAGCTCAAAAACCATTTGCACAAGAGCGCTTATTACACACGGTGCGAAATTGGCTGTATTAGTATATGAATATATATAATTCAACAATTGTTACAACCATTGCTAATTTTAGTATTCTTCTTAATAATTACAGACAGCGGCTGACAGCCAAAGGAGCTCTGACACATAAATGGCTTATAGAATCCGCAATGGGAACTGAACTCACTGTCACCAAAGCCAAACTTAAGCGTTACGTTATCAGAAAACGATGGGCAAAAGCGGTATCCGCTATTATTGCACTAAGGAGGATGGGTGCCAAAATGGACATGAACATTGCCTAAATGCTTCTCTGCTGCCTTGCATCAAGATTCATGTGATGCACTTCATTAAATTGACATATAAAATTCATTTACTTTCTATTTAATCATTTATGAAAAATATGTACTGAATAATTATACACTACCGCAGTGCAGGAAAAAAATAGATAATTAATCTTAAACAATTTTCATAAGGTTATTGTATACACAAAATTGTTATATAACTGTATAAATAATATTCTAACTATAAAAATGTTATTTACTCTTGTAACGTGTTGGTATGTTTGTTATAAAAGCACTTTAACATTCAAACAATCATTTAAAATAGAAATAAATATGTATATATTGTTATTTAAAGTTTTTTTTTTTGATAATATAAGAATCTTAGAATGATTTGTCAGCTGAGATAGTTAGTTCAATTTTATTTGTGAAAAAGGATTAGAGAATAATTTGAATGCTGCATAACTTTTTTGTTTGCAGCACACTAATTTTCTGTTTTTCTCTAACCATACCCAATATAATGTGGACTAAATTTTCATCACCACGTAGCAACTTTGGGTACTTCCAGGTCAAGGCAAAATCCTTAATTCTGGTAAATATTATGAACATTATCTAACCAACTTCCAGAACTCTGGAATCCCACTAGTAAAAAACGATATATGGAACTGAGACTCTTCAGAGTAATGTGATGCCGACTAATGATAATAATCTCAGCATATAAATATACATATTATCTGCAGAGACTCACAAATATTAATAGTATACTGAAATATTCTCCAATTAAATTATAATATATATTGTCAAAAGGTACCTTTCATTTATTGTATTGAAATAAAAAAATTGCTTGTACGTTTTTTTATGAATCTCACATGCAAGCTATTCGATTTTGTATCTTTTACTAGCATGTCTTATTTACTACATATGTATGTCAAAACTTAATAATTGTTCTTTGTGCTATTTTTTTTAAGTTTTTATTAAATCTATTCAGTTGGATTATTAGTTGTTGTAGTCTTGTATCATTTATATATTTTGAATACAAGCTTAGTACGTAGCTATAGAGAAATATTATTAGCCATGATTTAAGGCCGATTGAAAAGAAATGCATGTTGTATTTGGGTCAAGCTCATATCTTTAATTGATTATCATTGTGCCATTACAAAAACCCAATAGCTCTTTTATGTCATATCAACTAATGAACTAACACAAAAAAATCTTTGACATTACTATATTTTAATAAAATAATACCCCTTGTTCATATTACATTATTATGTCATTTTTTACAATTCAATATTACATAACACCAAAGACATTCAAACTTTTTTGATAAATAATACTTGATATAATAATATATATTATTACTGTTGATGTGTTTGACACAAATTGTTTTCTTAAAAAATAAATATTTATGATCTCTTTGCCTAGTATTTTATTTCAGAAATGGACAAACTCAGTCGGCCGCCGAATTTATTGAAGATTACAACCTAATATTCTTATTTGTTTATATGCTGACCAAAACAAATGTCAATACCATAGGTTCATGGACTTAAGTGGTTTAAATCTGGGATTAACTAGATAAATCTCATTCAAATCTCAAAATCTCATTATTATAATGAAGTCCTGTAACGGTACTCGCTTAATAAAAAGAATGGTAGAACAGACACTTAATGAATATTCATTAACCTTTTCACTGCCGTAAAAAAGGCCTTAGCAGTACCCAACACGCCAAATATAATTTGCGAAAATAAAATTCAAAGAAATCATTAGTTTTTAAATTACATTGAAAAGAAATCATAAATAACTCACCATTTATTATTTTAAGCCAGTTGCTGGGGATCAAAAAAGTACGAAAACGAATATTAATTCAGGGTAAAGGTTTTATGATTTTAATCGGTTCCGGTATGTCCCAGTATGATTATCCTAAGCTTTCCCCCTCCGGTGAGGTGAGCTTAATTAGCTAGGTACATAAAACTAACCTGAAATGGGGCGTTTTCCAGTTTTTACAAAATAATCAAAAAACGACGCATCAAATCGAAAATTTGTTCAGCAATAAGTTATAGAACGTAAAATTATGCATAAAATGAGTACCAGCTCACTTCAAAATAATCAAAATTCTTCAACTTCCTACGTTCGACGAAGAAAACATTTGTTATTATTAATTAATCAATTATTGATTTTCTTGCACGCGTTTGTTTCTCTTTTCATTTCTTTAGATTCATTTGAGACGTTTTCTTCATCATTCAACTGAAGCATCTCTTCATCGATGTCATCATCGTCTCATGTAGTAGTCACTACATCAGTTTCAGAAGGAGCGTCAGTGCACAAATGGCCTTTGCAGCTCCCAGAAATCGTTGAGCAGTTGATTTCTGTTTTTCTGCAACTACAAACGGCATTACGTCCTTTCGTACATATTCAGGATATAGTCATTAAAAGTTTCTGAAGAGAAGGCTTTTTGATACTGGTAACTCAAGATAGACCCATACAGTGATACCAAGAACTTTTGCCATACATCTACTATATTGTCTGAGTGGGTGGCTTTGCTCAAGAAAATTTAAGTTACTTACAGTAGTTTTTCATTCTGAATGGCCAGCTTAACAAACATCTTCTTTCGTTGTCTGATAAGTGATGAGTGATGGCCATCTGAGAAGTCAAGTCTAACGTAAAAATCGATTAAGAGGAAATTCCTGTGAATCCGTAAACGCTTTTTTGTAGGATTGCCATGCTTAAGAAATCAGACACTGAGTCGATGGAGTACTTCAAGTATGAGTTGGCACAGTAGCCGTTGTCACTCTTCGACGAAACCAGCTTGAGGAAAACTCAGTTGCAACACTTGACGAAATTTAAGTTAAATCAATAGTAAAATCATTAATTAATATGGTAAAATGTTTTTGAAATATTCCGATAGAAGTCTGTATGTGTCCAAGTTTGAAATTATTTATATTATCCGAATTATTAGACTGCCGAGATATCTCGTATCAGGCGTAGCTGACTCGGACCATTTGATGAGATAACTCGTATCTGGCAGTGAAAGGGTTAATTCAAGGATTTGGATATCTTACATGAATAAATATTACATTTTCGACTTACTGCTGTATGCCTGGGTACACCTAACTTTATGTCAAATTTAACAAAGGTCCATCAAACACAATTTAGAAATTAATAAACCTTTTCAGTCAGTTCTTTTCTAACCATAAAAGTAGAACATATGGATCTACAGTGTGAAAACCTCCGCTCGAAAAGGGGATAATATGAATCATGTCTTGCTAATTTTTCATGAGAATAAGATGTCAGACAGTTGCTCAACTCAATATTTATCCAGTCCTGCATTTTCAGATTTTTAAAATTCGGCAGATGTGGGAATCTTACAGCACACTCACCTCTCAGCTACCAGCGAGACTTATTAATTGTCAATTATAATGTACAACCATTTTTTTCTAAGCCGGATTGTCTCACTCTAAACACGGCTTTTAACTACACTAATAAGGTTTTATCATTTCATCAAAACAAATTTGAATACACATATCATTCAGTGTTGTTATTATTATAATGTATTAAATTTATACCTACCAGCATAAAAATCTACACGTTTAAATGTAGGAAATGGAGTTAGTGTTTTTAATCAACCCTCAAAACAATCGATTAAGATACACCTCTACTTTATGGAGGTCTGTCTGCTCCATCCTACGGTGATAATGATTTACCATTAGCCTGAATACTCGTGTTATGGCATGAAATGTTTGTATGGTTAGGCTTTTAATCCCTGATTAAATAAAAAATCCATATAAATATGATAATAGTTTATTCTTTCAAAGAAAAATATTTGATCTCTTCTCTTTGATATTGTACATTAGTTTAATTTCAAAAAACCTTGCATTACACCTTTTTCGCAGTAAAACAATTATTTATATAAAAACATGTACCAAGAAACCATCCACCCAAGAAATTATATACATCCAGATGTTTCAGTTCTCTGTTAAACAATAATAAACTACACAGATTGTTGAAAATCTATATTGCAACACGATTTATTAAATTCATACATCATTACACAGCGCACAGAAAATGATATTAACATTCTTTTTTTCAAGTATATAAGAATACTACTCTGAATCCCTCGACGTATTGCTAATTAATTTCATCAAGGATTTTGAAATTCCATCAATATGATAAAAATATATTGATAGGCGAGACTGTTGGTCTAACCGAGTCTAATATTTAAAATATAAACAATGCTTTTATATTGCTTGAAAATTCTTATTATTTATGTTTCAATCACTGATTTCAATGATAATAAATCGACTCAGTTTAGGCAAAAGGCATTAACCCTCACAGAATATATTGCCATGAGTTTTTGATTCCTCTTTCCTGTATACCAATTTCATAGGTCCTTCTTTTTTTAATCTAAATCTGAATTTCGATAATAATTTGGCATTTGTGGCTTGATTTCTTTTGGCAGAACTTGTATCTAGTTGTGTACATAGTGATTCTAAAAATAAAAGCACTTTTCAAAAAACTGAGGGTTAAGGCCTTTTGCCTAAATAGAGTCGATATATAAATCACGTAAAAGGTGCAATTAATCATTGGTCAAGCAGTCATACAAGCTTTGTTCATCACAGACAACTTATTTATGTCAGGCAGATATTGCTTGTTTATATGTATTTATGCTATTTTTTTGAAACAATTGTAATAGAAAATCTCAGTTTACATAAACCACTGACAAACAAGACGATCAAAAAAAATATGATAGTTTAACTAGTAAAATTTAAACTGTTAATGTGTGCTAGAACAATAATATACAGCCCTAAAAATCTCACTTATAAACCTGAGATTTCCGAGGTAGCAAAGTAACAAATAGATGATGAATAGATATGATTTAGCAGTATTCCCCCATATCTTATAATATTGTTTTTCAGCAAATTACTAAGATACTGTAAGATAAACATGAAGGTATAAGAAAGCGTATTTGCCATATTGACATCTTGATAACATATCTTAAACATAGCATGATTGATTTGACAATGTGAATATGTCGAGCCATATTCGGCGAAAAATCGTATTTGTAAAAAATGAATACCACTGGAGAAAGTAAATTATATTATATATACATTTTTAATTTAAAATTAATTTATTAAACATAACCTGATTTTTTAAAAAAAAACCCTCCTACAGTGGAATTCATTTTTCACACTTACGATCTTTTGCCGAATAAAGCATGATATGTTGTAATATTTTATTAAATGTGCCCATCATCCACCTGGACTTAATCTACATTCATCATGTCGAGACATGATCTACTTAATTCGACAGGAATGTCCTGGAAGCAAATTCAAATTATCCAAGACTTTTGCCACATACTCAATCGTGGTGTGGTTAAAAAAAAAAACATATTTAAAGAATCTTAGTTGGTCAAGCAATTAAGTGTAGTAATCATTATGCTCACTATATAAACCTCAGAACCAGGTCAGAAACCTTTTGAAAGCATTGAAATATGCTTTTATGTAAATAAGGTCATATAGCATGGTGGGTCTATCAAAAGAAAAATGATATTCATATTAGACTCATTTAATACCTTATTTCGTTACAACACAATAATGGGTGCAATCAAAAGTAATCTAGTCTCCGACACTCACTTTAAAAACCCACCCGAGCAGTATACATTATGTTAAGCAATTTTGGCAGAATCCTTTAAACACACTCAGTTTAATGACTCATCCACTACAAAAATTCAAGAGTAGTCTATAACCAAAATTTTCAAATGTGATATAAGATCTTTTTTTATCATTAATATGTACCTCAAAAGAATTTTAATTCAAACTATTTTGCCAACAGTGAAATAGTAATTTATTTTTGTAAGCCAATTGTCAAATAATCCAAACTACCTCCATGTTTATTCAATTAATAATATCAAAGCTACAAATTGTTTTCTTCGAAATTACTAACCAAATTTGAAAATCTGTGAAAAAATGCATAACTTAAAAAAGCACCTTTTCAAAAATTATTGTAAATTTTTGAGAAAAGCTTTGAAAACAAATTATAATGAGTAAAATATATGAACTTAAGCATAAAATCATTGAGAGAAAACCAGGTATTTTAACAAACCATGGTCAAAAAACACTGCTCTGAGTGTAATATGAATTTTGTGATTTTTATGTTTTGTAAGGTGGATAGCCCTTTGGCCTGAATGAATTATCAACTGCTCGATCGCCAACGGGCACTTTTGGTTGTCACTGAAATGCCAGTAGACTACCGGCAGACACTTTATAAATAAACTTTTATTACTTTTTAAAATGAATGCCATCTCTGAATATTTTAACAAATAACATACCAGACAAAAATATTGATAAACCAACATAATTTTCAAGATAATACGATAAATATCGCTAGAAACGTCACAAGTACGGTAACTTCAAATTACATCTTTTGGAAAATATCTATTGTTCGTTATTGTTTCCCTGAATTTCGAGTGAAAACATATATCATAAATAATAAAAGAGAACAAAAATTAAATAACAAAATAAATAATGTTGCGTGACAACCCCAAGTGAACAAAATTGTAGTTTTCCATGAAAAATAAATACTATGGATATTAACAGGCATAATAATTTTCAGTATAACTGTACATTATACATTTATTACAAGTTTTTTTAATTTTTTTTTTAAGTGTGTGATGTAAGAGTGTTAATTTAATTTTAACCTGTGGTTGATTTCAAAAACATATCATCATAATCTATACACTATACCATATTTGAATATTCTTTTATAACTGATAAGAAAAAAGTAGAAGTCATTGTTAGAAATATTATTTTCCTGACTTATTGCTTGTTTGAAAAAATTACAAAAGGCCAAGAAATATTTGGTCGAAATCTATATCAATAACACCTCCATATATTATAATAGATATAAGCAACGATAATTGAAGAATGAAACTCAAGAGTAAACTTTGAATATAAAAATTTGAATCTGTACTGGTACAATTTAAAACAAATTTATTTGAAATGCTGGGAATGCTTGAAATGTATTAAACATTCACAGCTAATTGTTAAACAAAGTCATTTCTGTGATATTTTAAACAGTCCAAGTGTTCTTCAACTGGCATTATTGGAATTATGATTATTACCTACAATTTAAACTATACAACCATAAAAATTTATAAGTTTCTTTCAGTAAATACAGCATTAAAAACTACAGAGCCAAATTTGACCTAAGGCAAAACAATCCTGCTATCGATACACATATATTAAAATTAAAAATCATAAGGATAGGAAAAACTAAAAGAATCATAGTTCTGCCAAAGAGGACGCCGTCACATGAAAATACATAATAAGATTATTCAACACTTTAGTTCCAATAAAAAATGAAACATTGTCCAATGTAATAAAATGTATAAAAATTGAGTCAAATGAGAGTCAACATTATTTCAAGTAACATTTATACAAGAGATGACTCCGAGCTGTTTCTTTCTCTTGCTCCAAGAGAAAGAGCAGATCTCTGTAATTCACCCTTTTCATTCTAGCGCGCAATGGAGCGGAACTTCTCGATACACCATTTTTTATTCCTATGGCGGAGTCCACAGCATTAGACGTGTCCATCATGTTGGAGTCGTTTTGATTTGAAACAATTCTAGGTTTCTTTCTGGGACCAATGGCTTGCAAGGCGGTCAAATTGGCCTCCCTCTGCCGCATTTCCTCCATCTCAGCTCGCTGCATTTCTTTCGCTTTCTCTTTAAGTTTCACTTGTTCCGGATCCTCAGACTTAGAGCGAGACTTAGCAGCCCGCAAAAGTATCTCCCTTTCATAGTCTTCTCTTCTCTTCCTCTCCACACGGTCCAAGTCTTCTAGGAACTTAAGTTGTCCTTTCACATCCTGTGTAACTTCATAGTCGGCATTCATCTTGATCATGTCTAGCCGGTGTTCAGCCACACATGCCAACTTCTCTATTAGGTTTTTAAGCCTCTCCTGGGTGGCATGAGAAATGAGAGCAGAAACATCAAAACTGGGTTCGTCTAACCCATGATCGGCCGCTATCCGTTTTAGGCGAGCCTGTAAAGGGCCCATGGAGGCCAGGTATTCATCCTTACATGACCGGATCTGGGTACCAATCATTTCCGTGGATCTCAGAATTTTCTGAGACTCTTCGGCCAGATTTACACCACCCATTGCTGCCACATCATTAATGTCATCGTCGCCGGCCATCTTATCAATGTCTGTAAAAGATGACTGAGCAAATGAAGTAATGACTGCCTTTTTATCTCGGTCTTTTGCAGCTTGCCGGCCAATGACAGAGGGCCCAGGGGAGGCATTAGTTACAACTTTGACAAAGGTCTTATTTCCTCCCTGGGAAGGTGGCTTTGTAATATTTCTTAATGGGGTAGATATTTTAGGAACGGCAAGGGGTGTTGGTGAAGGCATGATGGTTTGAGCAATGGTTCTGATAGGTGCAGAAGATTGAGAGTGGGACGCATTGGTCTGCTGAATGGGGGCCGCAGATAGGGTAGGTGTCACAGAACCTGAGAAAACTAAATTAGCAGGTGGTGGATGGATTCCATCAATTACAAGCTCCTTGTTTACCAGAGACTGCCGCAGGATGGGTAAAGTTTTCTTAAGGAAACCAATAAGGCACGGCTGCGGACTGGCATCTAGAAGCCTTTCGAGCCTCTGACAGAAAAGCTCAGGTTCCACCCTCATGTCAATTAGCTCTTGAATAAGAATTCGGACATTTCTCTCCACAGCTTTGGGTTCCTTGCTGGAGAGGTCTAGCAAGTTAGAAAGAAATTTGCGGCATTTTTCTTTGAGATTATCTACCGATGACTTCTGGGATACAGCAGTAGAAGTGCTGGTTGTAGTGGCAACAACCACCGACTGTGATGTTGGCCGTATCTGCTGGATAACCTGTGATCCTCCAGGTGCTCCACTCTGCTGCTGCATTGCTGTTCCCACCGAGCCAGTCATCACAGGAGATGGTGCATTGGAGAGAGTGTTTCCAGAAACAGAAGTGACTCCTGACTGAGGCCCCCCAACAGGCGGAGCTGCAACTGCAGTTAAGCGAATAGATTGACCCTGATGTCCAGCACCAGTTCCAGGGACAGACGGTGGTCCAACCCGTAACAACTGAAACTGGCCATTCTCTGTTTTTAAAAGCAGGTGTCCAGGTTGACCGGCCTGCAGGCCTTGCAAAGTCTGTAAGGTAATTCCTGGACCGGCCTGGCGCGTTCCCATCATCTGAGGTGATCCCATGACCACCCGGGGAGAGACAGCGGCTACGCTTTTCTGCACTACAGGGGCGCCTGGCCTCACGTTCACGATTTGAACATTTGCAGGTAGATTCCCGTGAGGTCCGCCTACTGAGGCAGGTGCTGTCTGTCCCTGGTTTTTGTTCATGTCAGCAGAAGACATCTGGAGGCCGACCGAATTAGGGCGGATTCCCACCGGGCCAACACTAGACCCCTGCTTTATAATTAGAGGCGGTTGCATCTGCCCAGGCCTAATACCTGCCTGTGTGACAATACCGCCTTGTGAGACAGCTTGGAGCATGTTTTGAGTAAAGGGAGTGAGGGCAATTGATCTTCCAGGCAGCGACTGTCCGGGATAGATGACCCTGGTATTCAGGTTAACCCCCTGCTGGTTGATAGGTTGGGCAGTTTGCGAGTAAACAAGTTTGACGGGTTCAGACTGCTTCTGGATGAGAGCGAGGTTTCCTTGAGAGTTAGGTGCGTGACTTACATAAGTCTGACGGGTCTGTAGCTGCGCTAGGGGCACACCAGATGTCGCCATCTGCTGCTGGCCGGGCTGATATGTCACAGAGGAGATAATCTTAGGCGAGTCCGAGTTCATAGTGGCGGCGCCAAGAACATGGCCCTGCGTCGAGACACCAACAAGGTTCCCGTTTGAAGGTACCCGTCCGAGGTTGCCCTGACGGCTAACTACACGTCCAGAAGAGGTAACGAGCTGCGTCTCCAATGAGCCCACTATGGCATTGACAGCTGATTCATCAACATTGGTGTTAAGTGCCTCCTCAAGGAATTCTGCTGATGCCATTTTCTCTTATTAACTGCTTCCGTGTGGAAGTCTTTATAATCAAATAATATAAAAAAATTAAATAGTTTCTCAATAAAAACATAAGGATGTTTCAAATCGTCCACGGCACATAGGTGGTGATGTCTGAACTGTTGGTGTTAAAATAACCTTTTGGCATTTAGAAATTTCAGTTTTCCAATATTAAGTATTTGACCCTTCCCTAGGGTCTACATCACTCAATGTATGAAATATCGTCTCCATTCTGTGGCCATTATTGTAATATCTGGCATTATTGAGTACAACTAAAACAGAGAACATAAATTAAATAAGTTAGCGTCCTACTGTGTATACATTCACTGCTCCAGCTACAAGATGTTTAACATTGTAGAAATTGTTTAACATGGAACAATGGAAACAAAAACATTTAATTTTGTTAAAAAAAACTTCATATTGACAGAATTAAAGGCGCAATGTGCAACCTAAATTTTGTTTTTTAACCATTGAGTTCATTTATTTTAACTTTTACATGACAATAACTATGAATAAATTGTGTGCAACCATGCCTGCCCAGATCTTAATAATCATCTGACCAAAGATGGACAGAGCATTGAGAGGCTCGACGGTTTTAGATACCTAGGGACACACAATACGGAAGATGGCATTTTGCAAAGTGAGCTCACTATTTGAACAGGAATAACTGGGGAAACCTTCAATTCCATGTGAAATGCGAAAAGCTATACAAGGTAACAAACCAAATGCTACTAGTTTAATGCATGCATCCGGTCAGTGGTGCTCTACGGTTGTGAAACATGGCACCCAACAAAGGTCTAAAGCAACAGTATTCTAATCTTTGAGGACAGGTCCCTGCGGCGGATTCTGGGAATACGATGGTATGACTTCGTTCGAAATAAGGAGATAAGAGAACGGGTGATGCAGCCACTAATCACTGACAAAGTGAAGCTGCGACGCTGGAACTGGTTCTGCCACATATTGCGAATGCCTCAAGAGTCTCTTATCTTACTTTGGCCAAAGTGAACAATTGCTGCCGCGGATTGTGACGTTTCAGGATAATATGACTGATGTCAGCAGGAAAAAGCACAGGCACACCCCCATACACTCACACGCATTGGCGCTTCAAAAAATTTGGGCGCTGTCACTTTCACATATCTGTACGCGCACTTCGAAATGACAAATGGTATTTAATAATAAGACACTGGGTTTGAAAAAATTTATTCAAACAAATTGTTGTATTATTGGTAACATACAATGTATCCATTAAGAATTTTGGGGTGCG